>JABWIB010010173.1:0-11043 GCA_016617825.1 Platyplectrum ornatum | reverse complement strand
ATTACCTCTCAAAACGAAGAAATGCACCTCAGCCAAAAAACACACAATACTCTGTGCTCACACACCATAAACTACCTCAGGGAAACGGCCGTTGAGTACAGTTTATATACTGGCTGTCCCATGAATGAGCGCGATTTCTATTGGCTGGTTTTCGAATTCATTATTCAGTAACAGGGATTTTTATTCGAATATAGTGACGTCATTAAGAAATCGACTGGCGAAAACATTAAATTGCGTGTACGCATTAAAAAATCGACGTGATTTCAACAAAAAATCAAACACATTTTTCGGATCAAATCGACTTCGATTTCAAACCGCACACAGAATTCAAGCCTTTGTGAATATACAACTTCGAAAGCACGATTCGAAAAAAAAAAAACGCTTCGATTTGCTCCGAAAAAAAACGACATTGAATACGACCCTTAGTAAATACCCCCCTAAGAATACAAATTTTTTACTACAAAATTTAGTGAAATCACACTGCTGAAGGGTCCAAATCGCCCATAGATGAATTGACCCCTGGTCAAGGGGAATTGTGCCACTCTACAATCCATACATTGATTGTTATTTGGAAACACTATATAATCTATTTTTATTGCTAAACATGGATGTGTAATTTTTGTAATGGATGCAGGAGGGTTTTTAAATTCATCCTTGGCCTGTGCACAGGAGGAAGAACATCACCAGGCCAAGGTCAAACCCCAATGCCCAACACCATTGTGTGTACGGTCCTTTATTCAGCATTTAGACCTGGCCTCCCTGTCAGATCAGGAGGTGGTGCAGTTATTTTGGCTTAACCGCACAAGCCCCCTGAGCTTATATGAGCATGTGAGAGAGTATTTACACCCAGAGACGTCTTAGTGTTCCTTGGGTGCTGAAATTAATGTGTGCCTTTCACTTCATGGCTACTGGTTTCTTCCAGCCTGTGTCTGGGCGAGTGCTTGGCATCTCATAGCTGACATTTTCCAGACACTTATCTCAGGTGTTAAGTGCTCTTACTAAAATAATGTGCAGATATGTCTGTTTCCCCAGCCAGAAGGCAGCCTGGCATGAGCTTAAGCAAGGCTTTTATGCGCTGTAAGGGGGGAATTTACTAAAGTTCGATTCGTAGTGGGATTTGTATTCATTTCAAATTGCAGGGATGTGAAATCGCTGTTGTTTGGGGATTTCTAGTATTCACTAATGGTCAATTTTAGGTGTTGTTTTGAAAACGACAATGTTTTCAGTTTAATTTGGCGATTTGACTTCAAATCTCCATCAGTTTGGTATGTATTAGATGCAATTTGGGCAAATCGACCATTGATTTTATTATTACGTCATCATTGTCGAATCCACAAGCAAATCGATTTGCTGAGGCGATTTCAACAAATCGACATTTAGTAAATTCCCCCCAAAGGGTTTTCATCTGTCCTGGGAGCCATAGATTGCACTCATGTTGCACTGAACGCACTGAGGGAGAATGCCTATTCCTATGTGAATGTGCAGGTGGTCTTTGATGTTAGGACAACGAATCCTTAAGGTTTATGCTAGCTTTCCCAACTCATGCAATGATGCCTATATCCTGAGGCATGCCGGCCTTTTTAAAAAGTTTAAGACACATCAAATGCCTGAGGGTTGGATTTGTGGTAAGGTTTAGGAGAAATACTGTCCAATGTTGGCTCATGGTTGCCTGTGTGTGAAGCTAATGTTTCTTTTTCTCTCCAGGTGACTCCGAATATGGGTGTACTCCTGGCTAATGACCACACTGCTGCATCCTGAGACTCCCGCACACCACCAATATAATGAGTCACACCGTGCCACTGGATGTGTGATAGAACATACGTTTGGTGTATTAAATTCTCACTTTAAGTACCTAGATAAGTCTGATGGTCAACTTCATTATTCTCAAAGGAAAGTGGCTCATATTGTGTGAGTTTGTTGTCTGCTTCACACTCTCGCCTAAAAACCTTTAGACAGTAGACAGTGAGAATGCGGAAGTTCTGTCTACATATTCCCAGGAGCACATTAGGTCAGGGATTCAGGCAAGAAATTATTTACTTGAAAAGAATTTCCCATGTAAGTGTATTTGTAGAAAACAGGGTTCCATTGTGTGTTTCTTCATAAAGAACATAGAGTACCCAACAAAAATTTTATACATCTTATCAACTTACAGATCATAACAGTCATGTTACATCTTGTTTTGTTGTTTTATTTAGAAAGCAAAGTTTGTAATTTAATGATATTCCTACCTTATGAAAAAGACAACAGACACTGTTGTTGAGAAATCATTTTTTACTAAATATAATTAGAAAAATAACATTAATTTGGTTTCTCAAACACCACATATAACATAATAATAATGTTGTTTAACATATGCATTACATCAGTCATTTTGAAATCTGTAATGAAAATGACAATGACAATTGACATAACTGTGTAGTAACTAATGTCACATTGCATTCCCGCAGAGATTCACGGACAAACAAGCCTTTCCCACGTGACTCTTCCGTTCCTGAGCTATGTCTTCATACTCAATGGGGACTGGGTAGGTGTTGCAAGGGATGTTGAAGTGGGAGTGACAGTGGGTGCAGTGCTTTCTGACATACTTGATGGCTCAAAGCACTACTAGAACTCCTGCATGTTGTTGTTTAGCTGAGAGATATTCATCCCAATTTGTTCCATGGATGAGCAAAATATGTTACCCAACAAAGCCAACTGGCACAGCTGCCGCTCATGATATCGCTCTATTAGGACGAGGAGGCAGTGTGTACCACAGGCTTATTGTCCCTTAATTGGCTAATGAGGACAGACATGACAGGTATAAAAGCTGTGAAGCGCAGGAAAAAAGGAGAGAATATTTTGATGGGTCTACCCATCCCAAGTGAAAGTCTTTCAGCGAGCACTAGCGAGGAGGTCTGGGATGATCCGCAAGTTACAGCAAAGCATGAGTTGAGTCCCCCTGGGGATGCAGGCAGCACTGTCCCGTTGACCGGGGTGTCTGCCGCTGAGAGTAACTTTGATATCATTGGCATGGGGTGTGTCCGGACTATGAAATTCCACACAAGCCTATTATATCAACTGGAAGATGCATGGAACGAGCATGAAGGAACAGATGACTGGAATACCCTATCACGCGGCGGAGACATTGCCCACAGTTTTCACCACTTTAGAACCCACATTTACGGACCATCGGATCAGACCCCCCTTCATCCCGGGGCGCGGCCAGGGTAGGCCTATGTGTGATGAATAACGCCTATTTCCCTATCCTCCCATGGCAGCATGATCAATGGGAGGACTCCCCTTTAAGTACCTCGAACAGGAAAGAAAGACACGGCGGTATATAAGCCCTCCTCCTTCTGCCTACCTGTGTCTTTCTTTCCTGTTCCTGCCTCGGACAGAGAGCACCACGTAGCTGCCTCCTCCTGGACGACTCCAGACCTCAGAGTGCTCCCACGGCCGCCGCCCGGTCCTTGGTAGAGCAAGCCGAGTGCTCTTAGAAGCCGGCTCTTTAAGCTCTGCTAGCGGTCGAGCAGCTTACGTCACCCCCCTTGCACCAGACCCGGAAACAGACAAAGTGATCGGCTTCGGCAGGCACGCTCCCGTTACATAAACAAGGACGCCATGATCATTCGGCGCCAAATTTAAAAGGCACAGCCAGCTATCTGCAAGCTCACGCTGCAGAATGGAGGATAAGAGACCCCATGCAAAAAAGTCTGGTAAGGGGGATCTCTTCCTGGCTGATGTCTCTCTCCCTCCCTTTCATATTCTGTGTTGCCCTGGCTAATGTGTGTGTATTTACAGGATCTGAATCCAGCAAGTCAAAATCTGATGCAAAACCTCAGCATAAGAAACAGCACACTCTCAGATGCTCTGTATGAGATCAGAATTTACTTGAGGGACAATAATTAAATGGACTATAAAATAGTCATGCTAACATTTTATAGTAATCACCATATGACATGTTTGCACAATATAATAACCACCCTTACCAGGTATGTCATCCTCTGTTTTTTCTGCAGGTGTGGCAGAAGTCTGTTCCTCCTGTGCAGCTGCTCTGGTGCACTAGTTACACCAATAATGCGTCTCTCTTCTGCGCATACTTGTGTCATTTTCATCCTCACAAGGCGTTTAATATCGGTGAAGCATTTGTGTGGCCCAATGGCATTTACTGCTGCAAAAATTTCAAGCCATAAGGCATGCTTAGGTGGTTACAGAACGCGCACCATAAAGCTCCTCAGACCTTGACACCATGGCATCAACTAATGCCACACTTTCAGCATGGCTGATCCTAATGTTCCTGCCAAATTTTGTTTTTTCCTAAACTGTGGAGCACTCTTCCTCACTGTCACTGCACATTTTCAGAAAGTCCCCCCCCCCCATAAAAAAGGGGGGGAAAATAAATCCAACTAACAAAAGAAACAAAAATCACAGACACAACAATGACACAAAACAGACAGACCAAAAAAACACCCCAAATTAACTAAAAAAGGCACAATACTACAAAGGACACAAAAACAATCTCTTACCTTTCAACAATCGATTTAAACACCTCAAAACTACACACCAAACTGGCAAAACTCTCCCTACCTAACTCTGCAGCTCCAAACAACGCACTGAGGAAAACACCAATCGACTAAAGTTTATATAGGGCATGACCCTGTAATAGTTTGACAGGTAATTGGCAGTAGCAGTGATTGCAATTTAACAATGATGACATAATTCTGAAGTCGACGGGTGATTTGGCCAAAATGCATTGAAAAGATGGAGATGGGATGGAAATTGACTGAAATTGCACTCAATTTCAAAATGACACCTCAAATCGAACCTTTAGTAAAGTCCCCCCATAATATGCAAAACAACTTAAAAAATAAAGGAAGAAATACAGAAGTCCACACTTACACTTCTGGCCTGGGACTAGCAGAATGATACAGGTCAATTCCTTCCTTGCGAAGATACGATGAATGTCACATCTTCCTTCTCTGACAATCCATTGTTATCCCCCCATGCCAACCCTACCACCCTTCCCCAAGGAGGCACTTTCAGCCATGGAAGTAGTGTTTGATCTTAGTTATTACAGACTTTATGATATAGAATCAAACATGTTCCCCAAAACCATTAAAGAAAACCAGCATTTTGCACACAGATACTGACCAGCGTTACTGTTACATTGTTATTAGACTTGGGCTGGAAACATCAGCTCTCACCTGTAATACTGATTGCAATTAATTAAATTTGCCTCCCCTTCAATTCAACATGGTTTTGCCCACTGTTGAAAAATTTTTTGATTGGAACAATTTCTTATAGTGTATGCCCAGCTTAAGTCATAAGTGTAAAGCTGGGTTTCATCTGGAAGTCCTTGTGTCCTGCCGGTGCAGGTTTCTTTTTTTTAAAGAAAAGGTCTGGAAAGCTATGGCCATGTATATACTAGAGGGGGCTTAATGACATGTGAATATCAAAAATTACCCCTTGCCTTAATGTACCAACCAGGAATTTACAAAATTTCTCAGGACCTGCCTCTTTGCCAATCAGGATAATTGGGTGGATCTGCTTCCCTGGGATAAATTTGCACATATTAATGCATTTCACAAGTTCTCTTCCTTCTCTCTATTTTTCATCATGTACGGTCGACATCCTAGGACTTCCACGCTGAAGGATCTTCCTCCTCAAGATATTACAGCCGTAGACTCCACCCTAAAATTCTTTACTGACATCTGGTCATACAAAATTTAGATCAAGCCTCTCGAAAGGAAGGCGCGGTCATAAGGATAAGACCTACGCCTCTATATACTCCAGGGTAGAAGGTCAAGCTTTCTACTCGCCATCTCAAGGTCCCCGAAACTGGCTCCCCGGTTCATTGTTCCATTTAAAATCATGGAACTTATCAATCCGGTGGCAGTTAGGTTGGAATTGCTCTGAAGTTTCCTATTGTTTTCCATGTGTTCTTACTGAAACCTCTCGTTATTAACCGTTTATTCACTTCTTACAAGTCTCCTGCTCCTGTCAGACTGAATTCTGAGGTCAGCCACATTCTGGACTCACGTCTCTTCAGAGGTTCCCTTCAATTTCTAATGCATTGGAAGGGATACAGTCCAGAACAATGCATTTGGGTCAAGACCTTCAACCTCATCTGATCAAGGCTTTTCATCTGAAGTTCCCCTCCAGGTCTCATTAGGGTGTCCGGGGGCCTGTCTCCCAGCTCTCTCTCCATAGTTTAGCCTCTCTCCCAGCTCTCTCTCCATAGCCCAGCCTCTCTCCCAGCTCTCTTTCTCTCACCTTAACCCAGCCTCTCCCAGCTCCCTTTCTTCTTAGCTTAGCCTCTGTTCCTGTTCTCTCTCTCTTTTTTTCTTATTTCACCCACTAGCTCCCGGCAGTACTGCCTAGTTCTCTCCACCTGTGTTACTTCTGATCTCTGCATTTACCACCCTGCTGTCTCCAGTTCTCTGTTTGTCATGCCTTCACTTTCTCCCTGTCCAGTCTCAGGTTACAAGGGGTTGCTTCTTGGGGCCGTGACCTGCCGGTACCAGCTGAAATCAAGTCCAGTCCCCAGTTAGACGTGCCCAGGTTTATGGCTACTTTATTTGTGTCTGCCAACTGGGATTTTCATCTACCAGCCAATGATGAATCCTAACATTATAACCAGGCGTATATATTTGGCTCGCCACAGAGCCTTTGCTAGCTGAAATGGTTAAGTCCCTGGCGGTCCAAGTCAAGCGGCTCACTGAGTTGTGCCAGGGATTTTCAGTCAAGGTCAACGAATGGGAGCATCTGGTTCGGTTCATCTGCCTCCAGTAACTGAAGTTAAGATGAATTGTCCAGACCAGTTTTCAGGTGACCGCAAGCAGTTTTGTAATTTCCAGGAGTGTTGCAGATTTTTGGATGCGCCCCCAAGCTTCGGGAATTGAGCAGCAGTGGATTGGACTAATTATAACCTTGCTCCAAGGGGATCCAAAGTCCTGGGTGTATATCCTTAATTCAATTGGGGTGCTCTATGGTGACCCTGACTGAATGACTTTCTCTAAAGCCAACCTCTGGGCCCTGCATTAGGGTTGCCAAAGTGCAGAACAATACAGCTTGGACTTCTTGTGGTGGGTGTTTGATAGTGGCTGGAATGACCCAGCCCTCCACAGTTGGTTTCGTCAAGATCTCTCTGAGGCCAACAAGGACTCTCTAATACAATTTTCCAGTCCTAAGACCCTGGAGGGGCTAATCTCCCTCGCTATCAAGATAGATCGCTGAATCTCCAAGAGAAAAGCTGGCCATACACTATAAGATAAATTGTTCCAATCGAAAGATTTTTCAAGAGTGGGTAAAACCATGTAGAATTGCAGGGGAAGTAAAATGAATGTCAGTGTTTGCATGCAGGGAGAATACTTTATTTTTGCATGTTGTACACAGATACTGACCAGCGTTACTGTTACACTGTTATTAGGCTTGGGCTAGAAACAGCATCTCTCACCTGTAATACTGATTGCAATTAATTCAATTTGCCAGTTTGCTGATTGGCCAGCCCTAAATAGACCGACACTTGATGGTTATATTGTCACTGCCTGCTCCCTTCAGCCCATTTCCTGCCTTCTCTCACAGCTTTCTCTATTACTCTCCATAGCTTAGCCTCTCTCCCAGTTCTCTTTTTCCATTGATTAGCCCAAAGGTTCCCCAATGTTCTCAGCAGATGCACCCTTAGGGTTTCCAAAATTTTTAAAGGCACCCCTAAGACAAAATACTTTTTCATTTTTTTCAGTTGTTCAGTCAAAATTGTGTAATAACTATTTAAGACAGAAATACTTTTGGTATATAAGATATAAAATTGCGCTTCTAAGTAATACTATCAACGTGATACCACGTTGGGAAAAACATTCTGCTGCATCCCAATGAGAGCGTTTCAGCATCCAGGGAGACTAGGTACACAGTTTTGGAACCACTGTCTTAACTCTCCCCCAGCTCACTCTCTTCATAGTTTAGCCTCTCTCTCAGCTCTCATTCTGCATAGCCCAGCCTCTCTCTCAGCTTTCTCTATCCTTAACTTAACCTCTCTCCCTGTTCTCTCTCTTATCTCACCCACTGGCCCTCAGCGTTATTGCCTAGTTCTCTCCACCTTTGTGGTACTTCTGGTGTCTGCGTTTACCATCTCGCTGTCTCCAGGTCTTTTTTTGTCGTGTTTGTTGTGTCTTTTCTCTCTTCCTGTCCAGTCTCGGGTAACAAGGGGTTGCTACTCGGGTCGCAATCAAGTCCATCCCCACAACCCGAGGTGAAGGGTGAAGTCCAGACCCCAGTTAGTATCTGCCCCCTGGTTAGTAGATACCTGTGTCTCTTTATCTGTGTCTGTCAATGGGGATTTTCATCCACCAACCAGTGGTGAATCCTAACACCTGGAGGAAGGTAAAGTAAAACAGAAAAGGCCTACATCGCCTGCTATTCCCAGGCAGTCTCCATCCAATTTCTTTATTTCTTTTGTTGGTTCTTTTCTGGAAGAGGGAAATTAAAACAGAATATGCCTAGAGTACCAGGTGTTTCCAGATGATCTCTCATTCGAGTACTAACCTGGCCTGACCCAGCATAGCCAAGATCTGTTTAGGGTGGTATTGCCTTAGACCATAGGTTTCATACCTATGGTCAAAATCAACCCCATTGCAGGGGGTCCATGTCAAGGAGAAAAAATGTGTGTGTGGGGGGGAGGGGGGATTAGTTCTATGGGGCCGATCAATATACGTTTTAGATGTGAGAAATCCGATCATGTGCTTTTTTACATCTATATTTTTTACGTCTATTACGGTACCTGTTTCTTGCATCTTTTTATTACATTCTACCTTCTGTCTTTATTCTCCACTATTTGATTTCTTTTAGCCAAAATCTGGATGCTGTAGCACGTTTCACCTCCTTGTGATCAAACATTACTATCTCTTACCTTCTTTTTTCACTGTATTTAGTGAAAGTGCCATTTTATTGATCTGACAATTCATAGCAAAAAGAAGAAAATGCCCCAGCACACTGCTTTTAACCAGTAACCAACCTGCAATTCTCTCTTGTATATATGTGTGCAACTAATGTTTCTGCATTTCATTATACCGATTATTTTATAGATAGAATTACAATGGCTTTATATAAATAGACCTAATATATAAATAGCAGGGAAAGACATGGTGAACCATATCTTCTTCCTCACCATGCGTCGCTCATTTTGTTAACAGTAGCTTGTAACTGTAAACCATGGTGGCACCACTGCTGTCCCTGCTATTGACTCTATCTGGTCTGTGTATATTAAGCCGCTAATTTTTTATATTCTGTTTCATCTATATTTATGCATAAAACCTGGACTGTTTATTTTAGCTTTTCTGACTTCCTGTTTAGATCTTATCATGACATGTTTAGTGCCATTAAAATAAATTTACATATATTACGATATTTACAGATATATATTATTGTTTCCACATACTTAAAGTGAAAATATATCTGGTGACTTTTGCCTGAATTTTATACAAATAGATAATATTTAATACAATTTGTTCAGTTATGTGATAGTAAAAATTAAATTTTAGTTGGAAAAGTGTACTGTATGAACAAATGTAATTTACTTTTACTTTAATTGGAATATTGAACATGCAGTATGCTGTTTTTCCACTAGGTGGCATTATATTATCACTTTATGTTATTTAATTCCAAATGTACTGAAGATTGTTTACAAGACTGAAAAAGTGAAATCATAGTTAGTTATTATTTTATTTTATTTTATTTTAATGTGTTTTCACAAAAGCAAACATTTTGTCAGGGTGGGTGATAATGGTATATATCTAATGTGGTATAATTGCACGTGCCCACCTAATTTTTAGTTCCCAGTGTCCCCTGTTACCTTATTACCATCTTAAATAAAAGATCACCTGACTATCCATAAGCTGCTTTGCCCAAGGCTACCTACATACAATGTAGACCTTCTATTGTGTATTGTTAAAGTACAGTTCATTCTCACTGTGCATTTGATACTAATACAATTATATATATATGTGCAGGAATGGCATCATGTGTTGTTTTACTGTTAAACCACCAGCAGAGTGTGCTCAAGGATTCATGTAATTAAAACACTTAAGAAACACTATACAGATCAATGAATGTATTGTTGGCAAAGTGTAATTGGCTAGGCTGTAATTTTTATCTATAATTACCCAAAGAACACTTTTAACACATAGTTTCAGAGAAAATGTAGCAAATATACAGCAAACTAGATCCAAGCATATGGGGTAACCAGTCCAGATAATACTAATCAATGTATTCAATGAACACTGAGGACCGGAAGTAAAGTGCAAAGCTAAATTGTGCCAGGGTGCACTGCCACTTTCACACTGCCACTTATATATGGGTATGACTTATTTTTGTATTTTTCTCTCACAGCTATCTCATTACTGTAGACAAACAATTCTCTTACTGCTTGGCTTGGTGGTTGCTGAGCACCAGTCTTAATCTGACGAAAAAATCTTCATCTAAATTCCTGTGAATTGCACCTGTTATACCAAGTATTTGCAAGTTATGCAAAGATCGTAATTAAAATAAGCAGCTTCAGAGAAATACAAATGGATGTTTATAGGCAGATAAACTGAGAGAGGTTTATTGCAGCAGCCTGTTTTAAAGTAAAGCTGGGCATACACTATAAGATTAATTGTTCCAATCAAAAGATTTTTCAAGAGTGGGTAAAACCATGTTTAATTGCAGGGGGGGTAAAATGAATGTTAGTGTTTGCATGCAGGGAGAATACTTCATTTTTGCATGTTGCACACAGATACTGACCAGCGTTACTGCTACATTTATTAGACTTGTGCTGGAAACATCATCTCTTACCTATAATACTGACTGCAATTAATTACATTTACCTCCCCTGCAATTCAACATGGTTTTACCCACTCTTGAAAAATGTTACGATTGGAACAATTTATCTTATAGTGTATGGCCAGCTTAAATTTTTTAAATCGAAAGATTTTTGTAATAATGAGACACCACAGTCTGCTCCCCTTGCTGTATAATAATGAGACACCACAGTCTGCCCCCCTCTGTATAATAATGAGACACCACAGTCTG
>JABWIB010010171.1:15586-25632 GCA_016617825.1 Platyplectrum ornatum | reverse complement strand
AAACGTTGTTTTAAGTAGCACATTGTGTAACATACACGTCAGGATCGGATACACACAATCCCATTCCTCTTTGCTGTATTGCACAATGTTGGTTCCTGTTTCCCATGTAAATATCCTATCCATGCATCTTTACCTTTATTCCAACCTTTACAATACTTCAGGGATGGAATCCAAACCCCATATAACAACCTTTGAGACTGTAATCATTTTCAGGTTATCCGGTGTACCTTCATGTCTGTAAATATAAATATATAAATGTATATTAAGAAGCGGAGGCTTCGGGTTTCTACTTAAACATGTTGCAGGAACATCTGTTGTATTGCTTATTCAGGACATATTAGACGGTAGTTTCCCTGTATGGTATAGTTATTAAACAGAACCTGGAACACTGGCGTCCATATAATGCTTGTTTACGGTGAGTGTGATGTGAGACTGCAGTACTGTATGTGCCAAATATACGAAATAACCTCTGACTACTCAGAAAAGCTGAAACAGGATATTTTGGACTATTANACTGAGGAGCTCTAATACGTTTACTGTCTAATAACACTTTCACTCTGTTTAAGTTACGCTCCGTATACAGATACCGGCCATTGTAACCAACCAACATAAGGGTACATAGGAGAGAACATTTGGATGTTGACAAGGCCTTAGCATAGGGATAACATAGACAAATGCATTTAGGACATAGCTGCCCACGTCTTGGTTCCAGAACTGAAAGCATGATGCTTGGGGTGGGATTAATGCATATAGNGTGTTTCCCNTATAATAAGACCTACCCNGAAAATAAGCCCTTTAGATAGAGTATATCGGGATAGCTCATCGNGGCNCCCGAAACNCGCAGCNGAATNNTTTTTTAAATATTTCTTTCTTTTTTTTTTTCATCAAATCCTTTTGTCAGTGTCTCTTAGTGATGTGAAAATCTTTTATCTTTACTAGAGTCAACTTGTAAAAGTTTAATTACTTGAGATGTCTCTGTTTCTAGAAATGTTATCTGTTCACAGTTTNCATTTCACACTTGTGAAACCACTGACATTTCCTAAATGTCACAAGGAAGCAGCGTCTTTCTGGGACGAGGCAGCCTGTTTATGACGAGTGGACAAGTACTAGACAAAGATTAATCAGAATTAATACTTTATTATTACATATGGGGTTGGGCAGGGCCGCCAAGAAAAATTTTGGGCCCCGGTACAGAAACATACTGGGGCCCCCCTCATATTTAATAAGCACAATTTTTTCCATCGCTACGCAGCACACGCCTTTGTCATCCATGTTTTCACACCATTGGGAGCATGCCTGTTTTCCCTTGAATGTATACCTATAAGGTTGAAAGCACTAGACCTACAGAGGTAAATGTACATTATAGAGTGTGTACCTCTCATGTGGAGGAATTTGTTCAAGCAGGATACATCGTAAATCGTTAAGGTCATGCTTGAGCTGAGCCCAGTGTTGGAGTACAGGCTTCTCTTTCACCCTCAATAAAAAGTAAAAAAAAAAAATAAAAAATAAATCTCTGTTAATCTCAATCACGGGCCCCCTGTCAGCTCCGGGCCCGGGTAAATAGTACCCCCGTTCCCCCCTCTCTCGACGGCCCTGCCCATAGGTCTGTTTACAAAACACACCCCTTTAGTTGTACAGGACACACCCTTTTAGTATAGTATCTTGATATCATTTTAGCACAATGTCCGTAATATTCATTTTTGAAAATAGGCAACCATGCATTCCTGCAATCATCAATGTATTATACTGTATCATTTGTGTTTGCAGAATACAGTACTTCAGTGATTTTCTTTGTGTAATATGGTAGATGTTGGACTGTAGTCTGACTACTGTATTTATTCCCCATGTAATTTCGTCATTCTTGTTTTTATTTCCTTGTGTAGTTTATGTTTGGCTGCTTGTTTATGAATTTGTTATGCTCTAAGGAGACATATATTTTCTCACATTTCGTATCCGTAGACATTGTATGTAGTCCAGTTCAGTGCATTGTAAAACCCCCTCCGCTGGTCAAAGTAAATTCTGATTATAATAAATCATTAATGACTTGAACTCCTGACAGCTTTTCCAATTGTCACAGTAAAATACAAGCAGCCCCCTTGCATCACAGTATATAGAATATACGTTTTCATAAGCATACAAATGGTCATTTTGCTTCATGCAAGTCTAGTAATAGTATAGGTGCAAACCCCAGTATANTTCATATAGCGGATTCCTGCGAGCACATGGGAAATCCACCGTCATGAAATGGCAGGACCGTGTCTTAGGGGCCGATTCAATCCTGTGCGGAGTGGGGAAAAAGCGCAAAGAGCATAGCAGAATCTCGCTAATTTTTATACACGGCTCAATGAGCCGTGAATGAAATACTGCGGGTTTTCCTGCCTTNCGCAAACAGCGTAAGGCTGAAAACATCGCTCAGAGGGACATTGAATCAGCCCCTTAATATTTACAATCTGCCTCCACTTAAATTACCCACTACCCACCTTGCTGGCGACAGCAGATAAAAACTGCGTGTTTGGATTGGTCAGGTTTACATTCCATGTGCGGCGCTCCTTGTCTATGCAAATCATAATGGATTCAGTTTTTAAATTGTCCACTTTTCACAGCTCTCAACCCAGTTCACAGTCATAGGTGAAATGAGCTTAAAATAGTGCTCAAAGTGGTCCGGTATACACCGGTATGGTATACCAGCAATTTCCCCCCAGTAAGCTCCATTTAATTTTGTGGTTGATTTATTTATTTAAAAATACCTACTTTGAACCCTTGTTTTACAAGTAAATAGGATATTTCTCTCATTCACTGTCTTTTTTTCTTCTCTCTTACATGCCCCCTCTCTCTCGCATCTTGTTGCCCACTTTTCCTCTATTTTCCTTTCTCTCTCTCTCCCCCACTTTCTCTCCCACTCTCTCTCCCACTGACGATCCTTCTGTCTTACTAATCATAAAGTACTCCGCTTGTCTACATTGCAATAAGTGACCTGATCCTTCACACTTCATCGGGCACATTATCTGATACAGCTGACGTGCAGTAGCTTGTAATCCATCTCGCACCAATGTGACCTTGTGTCTTTAAAGACAACCTGAGGATGATGTCAAATCATTGTTTAAGTGCCAGAAAATTGGATGATTGTTTTATCTATTTTGATACATGACTTATATATTATATTTCTTTTTTCTTTCTAGGTAACACTGGAAACACATTTAAAATTGAACCAGTCTTGGGCATCATCACTGTATCCAAGGAACCAGACCTGTCCACGATGGGTCAATTTGTACTGTCGGTCAAAGTAACGGACCGAGGNAGTCCGCCTCTTTCAGCTGCCGCCATTGTCCGGATTTCTCTAACGGTGTCTGATAATTCGAGTCCTAAATTCACCCAGATGGAATATCAGGCCGAAGTTCACGAAAATGTGGATGTTGGAACCCCGGTTGTATTGGTGTCGGCAATGAGCCAGTCCACACTGGTTTTTGAAATCATAGTTGGAAACACAGAAGGCGCCTTCACCATTAACCCTTACTCTGGAGTTATAACTAGCCAAAAAGCACTTGATTATGAGCGAATATCATCCTATCAGCTCATAGTTCGAGCAACAAACATGGCTGGGATGTCTTCTAACACTACCATCAACATCCAGGTCCTTGACCAAAATGACAACGCACCNGTTTTCCTCAGTTCCCAATACGCCGGCAGTATCAGTGAAGCTGCTCCAATCAACAGCATTGTAAGGAGCTCAGACAAAAGCCCTTTAGTAATAAAAGCAACTGACGCAGATAGCAACCAGAATGCTCTACTTGTATATCAGATTGTTGAGTCAACAGCCAAAAAGTACTTTACAGTGGATTCCAGCACAGGCGCAATTCGAACTATAGCTTACTTGGATCATGAAACCATAGCATATTTCCACTTTCATGTCCACGTAAGAGACAGTGGAAGTCCGCAACTTACTGCCGAAAGTCCAGTTGAAGTTTCAATTGCAGTAACTGATGTCAATGATAATCCTCCAGTTTTCACCGAAGCTGTGTTTGAAACCACATTACTCCTTCCAACCTATGTCGGTGTTGAGGTCCTACAAGTCAGTGCACGAGACCCAGATTTAGCAATTCCACAGGAGCTGAGTTACGCCTTGACGGAAGGAAACCTGAACCATTTCATTATTGATTCTACCAGTGGAGTCATCACAGTAAAGAACAGCAGTTTATCAAAAGACCATTACATGCTTATGGTCAAAGTGTCTGATGGCAAATTTTATAGTACCGCCATTGTGACAATACTGGTAAAGGAAGCCATGGACAGTGGACTTTATTTCACCCAAGACACGTATTCTGCCTCCATACCAGAAAACACCACAAATATCACAAAAATTGCTGTTGTGAATGCTGGAGGTTACCGCCTAAATGAACCAATAAGATATACAATATTAAATCCAGGAAATAAGTTCAAGATCAAATCCACTTCTGGGGTTATTCTGACCACTGGAATTTCATTTGACAGAGAAGAACAAGAGGTCTATGAACTGGTAGTTGAAGCGAGTCGAGAATTAGATCACCTTCGCGTGGCTCGGGTGAACGTTAAGGTTAGCATTGAGGATATAAACGATAACCCCCCAGTTTTTGTTGGTCTCCCGTACTATGCTGCTGTTCAGGTCGATGCCGAACCAGGCACTCTAATCTATAAAGTAACTGCTATTGATAAAGACAAGGGTAAAAATGGAGAGTTGATATTTTTCTTGGAAGATGACTACAGCCATTTTGAGATTGACACACAAAACGGGAGTGTGACGTTAAAAAACACTTTTGACTCCGATCTATCTAACATAGAGTACATGTTAATTATCATAGCCAAAGATCGTGGAGATCCTTCACTATCCACTTCAGTTGAACTTCCAGTAACCATTGTCAACAAAGCAATGCCAGTATTTGATAAGGCCTTCTACACAGCTTCGGTGAATGAGAATGCTGACATGCACACACCAATTTTAAGTATTAATGCTACAAGTCCAGAAGGTCAAGGAATTATTTACACTATAGTTGATGGGGATCCATATAACCAGTTTAATATAGATTTTGACAGTGGGGTGATAAGTGTGATAAGCCCGTTGGATTTTGAATTGAACCCTTTCTTTAAGTTGACTGTACGCGCAAGCGATTCACTCACCAGTGCACGGGCTGAAGTCATTGTCGATGTCAATGTCAACGACGTCAATGACAACCCTCCAGTTTTCCAGTTTCCATCATACAATGCAACACTTTCCGAAAGCTCGCTCATCGGGACCCCAGTCCTTCAAGTCGTTGCCACAGATGCAGATTCTGACAACAATAGGATTATAAGATATCAAATTGTACAGGACCTGTTTAACAACACCGATTCTTTCCACATTGACAGCTCAAGTGGCTTAATTCTCACAGCCCGACTGTTGGACCACGAGGTTTCACAGCAAAGCGTTTTGAAAATAAGAGCAACAGATAACGGAATTCCATCTCTCAGCAGCGAAGTTCTTGTCACTATCTACATAACGGATTTAAATGACAATCCTCCCGTTTTTAATCAGTTGATTTATGAATCTTATGTTAGCGAGTTGGCTCCTAGAGGACATTTTGTGACCTGTGTCCAAGCATCTGACGCGGACAGCACAGACATTGATAGATTGGAGTACAGTATTTTGTCTGGCAATGACCGCATTAACTTTTTTATGGATAGTAAGACAGGTGTCATCACTCTTTCTAATCATCGCAAGCAAAGACTGGAACCGATGCACAGCTTAAATATCTCCGTCTCTGATGGTCTCTTCACCAGTACAGCTCAGGTCCATATAAAGATTCTCGGAGCTAATCTTTTCAGCCCNGTCTTTGCCCAGAGCATCTATGTAACTGAAGTCCGAGAAAATGCCCCTATTGGAACAAAAGTCATATATGTCAAAGCAACAGATGGGGACTCCGGCTTATATGGACATGTCACCTATACAATTATTAATGACTTGGCCAAAAATCGATTCTCCATTGATGCGTTGGGTCAAATTGTTACAACAGAAAAGCTTGATAGAGAGAATCCACTGGAACAGGACATAAGTATCTTTCTAAGAGCTTTGGATGGGGGAGGGCGAGCTGCTTTCTGCATCATCCAAGTGTTACTGGTGGATGAAAACGACAACGCTCCACAATTCAAGGCTACAGAGTATCGGGCCAGCGTGAAAGCTGATGTAGAGAAGGGTCATCTGGTTACTCAGGTACAAGCCTTTGACGCAGANGATGGGGCAAATTCTCGGATTACGTACTCGCTTTACAGCGAGGCTTCTGTTTCAGTAGCTGATCTTTTGGAAATTGATCCTGACAACGGTTGGATGGTTACAAAAGGCAATTTCAACCAGTTGAAGAATACAGTGCTTTCCTTTTTTGTAAAAGCAGTAGATGGTGGCATTCCAATGAAGCACTCTCTTATTCCTGTGTACATACATGTTGTGCCATCAGAAACCATCTTACCTACCTTCACACAACCTCAGTACACATTCTCTGTGCCAGAAGACACTATGATCGGGACCACAATAGACTCCTTCTATCTTACCCCAATCCAGGAAGCTCTGTACAGCACAGTCAATGGAGAATTTCCAGAAAATAACAAAGATAATATTTTTATCATTGACAGAACTACTGGAATTTTAAAACTGGACAAAAAAGTTGACCATGAAACGATACCGGTGTTCCACTTCAAAGTGGCNGCCACTGTGCTTCTAGACAGAGTTGACATTCTAATTACTGTCGATGTAGAGGTCAAGATATTAGATGTGAATGACAACAAGCCATTTTTCGACTCCACTCATTACGAAGCTGTCATAATGGAAGGCATGCCNATAGGAACCAATGTAATCCAAGTCAAAGCTGTCGATATGGACTGGGGTGCCAATGGGCAGGTTACGTACAGTCTTTTCTCAGACAGAGAAGAGGACAAACTCCTAGAAACATTCGCCATTGATTCCAATAATGGTTTAATAACAACGCTAAAGGAACTGGACCATGAGAAAAATCCAAGCTACACCTTTAGCGTCGTAGCTTCTGACCTTGGAGAAGCGCTGTCCTTTTCCTCCTCCGCCATAGTGTCTGTAACGGTCACAGATGTCAACGACAATGGCCCAATCTTTGAGCAAGAAGTGTACAAGGGTTCTGTAAAAGAAAGTGATGCCCCAGGGGAGGTGGTAGCTGTACTGAGTACTTGGGATGAAGACACNTCCGATATAAATCATCAAGTGAGCTACCATATTACAGGTAAGTTGACCATTGGCTTTTNTTGAATATGGCACAAAATAAATCTTTAAATTCAGTAAATGTTTATTGAAAGTTTACAGTAAAATGACAGCGTGACACATACTGTGTTTCCCCGATAATAAGACACTGTCTTATTTTTTTTTGGTCCAGAAAAACACCATAGGGCTTATTTTCGGGGTAGGGCTTATTTTGGGCAGTTTTACAAAAACCAGGGTAGGGCTTATTTTCAGGGTATGTCTTGTTATTGTGGAAACACGATAGGAGAGATAAACAGATAACATAGCTAAAAATAAAACAGCAAAAAGATGAACAAAGCAGTACGAAGGATTCATATAGTGACTNCAGGCTAATATTCTGTGCAATTGATTCTACGATTCTACAAGTTTTGTAAGATGCATTAAACAGCACATGGGTGAGTTTATTCAGAATTAAAGAATATTTCAACCTTTGCCTTATATAAACTGCTATTCTGTATATTCTGTAAGAATTTACTTACTATGTATTATTTACACCCAAATATACTGCAGAAATTGGCAACTGAGCTGCAATTGGAGTCTTGCGTTCTGCCCAGTGCAAGTGATGAGCAGTGTCACTCTTGGCTTCCATGGACTGTATAAACACATGTGTGCATGCGTAGAAATGGTGCCTAGACTGCCATTAGCAATGTAACACCGAGGGCTGTGCAGAGTAATGTGATTTGCGACGTCTGATGGATTTGTGTTGACAGGTCATAATATGTATAGTAATTTAAGACTGTGACTGTTCACAACAAACCAATAAATGTGTCTCACGTGATTGTGATGAGTGTAGGTCCAGAGTTATCTGGGCGTCTGTTTATATCTGTTGAGGAACCTGGAAGGCCATGTACAGGCTCTAGGCTTAGGAAATGTGTGTGTATGCATTGTGTGACCATTCATGCAGATGGACATTATTGAAGTCCGTGGAAGAAAAAACCTGTTACACAACCAGGGTGGACTGGCCATCTGGCAGTTCTGGCAAATGCCAGATGGGCCACTGAAGTGATGGGCCACTACCAAGTGCTGACCAAGTTTAGCCATCCACCAATCAGTGTGCTGACAGCCATTCGCGGACTGACTGCCGGCTAGAAGAAAAAGAGGATAACTATCTAGGTGGGCCTGTGTGCATTAAATGCCAGGGCTGATTTTTAGTCCCAGTCCGGCCCTGTACACAACATACTGAGAAAGACCAGAAAAACTATGTATAACTTGGAGCAGAGAAGGGACAGGGGATATAACATCAGCTTTCACATATCAGGGGTTTAACCAGGTACATGAGGGGCCATTTATCAAACAAAAATGATCTTTTTGAAAACNAGTGTAGCACTAAATCTAGGGTGGGATATATTTAAAATGCATGGAAAGGTAACATATCTGAAAGGGTAGTTGATACATGGAATAGCCAACCATCTGATATTGTAGAGGCTAACACAGTAGAACAGTAGACCGATGAAGCGTGTGATTTTTATCTGCCGACACTTTCTACGTTTCTGTGTCATTGTCCATTAACCTGTGCATCACCAAGTATCTCTGGAACACATATGTATCTTGGTGAGTCCTCCTACACTAAGATTAGGACATTTTCCCATAAGTATTAAGGACATTGATGATGGGATTGTTACTAGATTGTGGTTCTACCTCCACTGGAATAAGTGACCCACACCTCTCATATTTATCATAAGCCCCTCATCAATGATATATGGGACAGATGGGAAAGAGCTCAGTTAATGGTCCACAGACTAGTTTATCTAATCTGGTTCTAGTTTCATTATTTTGAATCTCTTCTTCTAAGGGCGATTTTAGTGGCGCCGGCTTCTATGAAATAATCAATATAAGTCTGCATTATTTCCCGTAAAAGTTCTATTTTCTTGAACTTCCATCATCATTCTCTGAATGTCAGCTCAGAGCATGTCTGCATTAACAATATGTCAATATCTCTTAGCCCGGCTCCGCAGACACTGCTGCTATCACTTTAAGGTTACTTTTATTGTGGTTTTATGGCTTTTTTTTAAAGGGTGCAGGTCCTCCTATACAGAACCGAACAGTGGAAATTACACACAGGGAAATTATGCTCATAGAAAAAGTCATATTAAATATTAATATTATAAACTAATGATTACACANTGAGTCATGGGCCTACATTTACTAAACTAGATCAGTGGTTCCCAAACTGTGTGCCCGTGCTGGGCAAATTACATTGTAAGGCCTGGCAACACAGATAATGTGGTTGCCAGCCCCAGAGTGTAGGCACATACAGTGTTATGTGCTGCCCGGGTGGCTTACTCTGTAGAGTCCCAACTATCGGGATCCCCGTAGTGTGAAAGTTTGGAAACCACTGGCCTAAATCCTATTAGACCCTCAATTTCTTCCATTATGATTGTAGATTTCCTCATATTTCTCATAGCTCCAAGCTATACATGTGTAGTTCCTCTGGTGTGTGTGTATGGTGTGTGACACAGGCAGTATATTAGTGTCTCTTCTCTGCTCCAAGCTATACATGTGTAGTTCCTCTGGTGTGTGTGTGTGTGTGTGTGTGTGTATGGTGTGTGACACAGGCAGTATATTAGTGTCTCTTCTTTGCACAGTGTATAATGTATTTATGATGAGATATGGGAGAACTGATCACAGTATTCCAGGTGACTCTGCACCAATGACCTATACAGTGACATGACTACTTCTCTGTGTATAAAAGTCATTCCTCTCTCTATATAGGGACATCGCTACTTCTCTGTGTATAATAGTCATTGCTCTCTCTATACAGTGACATCACTACTTC
>JABWIB010010166.1:0-20984 GCA_016617825.1 Platyplectrum ornatum | reverse complement strand
TGCTGCATTTATAGCTTTAATAATGCGCTTTTTGTCACGTGGAGCTGTAGCTCCTGGCAAACACCTTACCTGGTTCTTACCTAAAGTNCTGNCTTNCAAATTAATACCCCTGACAATAGAATCCCCTACAAGAAGTACAGTCTTTCTTGGGGATTCACTAATCCTGCCTTCAGAGCTACCACAATTCCTAATTTCCTTGTGTTCTGTAACATAGTAACATAGTTGATGAGGTTGAATAAAAGACACCATTCCAACAAGTTCAACATATTTGGATCTCTCTCCTGATGAAGCAACAGCCAATCTGGTTCAATATAACTCTGGAAACCTAAAAATTTATCTAACCCTTTCTTAAATATATCTATTGAATCACAACCTTTCCTGGCAGTAAACTCCACTCCTTGACTGCCCTTACTGTAAAAAATAAACTTTTCTTTGCTGGTTGTTTACTTCCTCTAATCGTTAACTTCCTTTAATCATAATAGGTGACTGCGTGTCCTCTGTACAGTCCTTAGGGTAAAAAGTTCTTCTGTACTGGAAAGTTCTCTGTACTGACCCTTAATGTATTTGTAGATAGTAATCATATCTCTTAGAGGCCTCTTTTCAAAAGTAAATATGCCTAAACTGGTTAGTCTTTCTTCATAACTCAATAGACCAGATCTAGACTTTACATACTATTGATTTACTCATGAGTAAGAAAACCATGCTTTTCAATAAATTATTTTCAAATATTCCTTTAAAAAAGTATGAAAATGTTGTGGTAGATGTATAACAAGGTTTCTGACTTTCCTGCCCCCCCCCCCCACCCCCCATGTAATATTATGGCGTTATGATATGATATATGTCACACTGTATGTCCAGGCACTGGGAACTGATTTGGACGCCATTACTGTTGTCTACGTGAGTGCTGGCATGGAAAATACAGATAGAAAGCTTCCACACGTAAGCTTTCTATCTGTATTCCCTCTGCACACCACAGTTGTGGCATTGGTCCCCCCTGCTCTATACAGGCCCAGTTGTCCCCCTGATGGTGGGCAATTCCCCTGGATTTACAATGCTTTGAAATCCCACCCTCTGCATTAAGGTCATGTGGATTTAAATGATACTAAAAGGAAGGGACTTGATGACTTATTTGATGTCAAGTTCTCGTCCTATGTTGTATTGTCTTTCTGTCTTCTGCTATCTCCTGTAAGGAAGAGAATAAGAACCTGTAATTTTGATTTACAAATGTCATGTTTATTTATTGTACTTTTAAATTGGTGTTAGTAGGACTTTGCTATTTGTTTGACTACAAAGTAATTTCACAGGACCTTTAAATTGAAGATATAATACTAGAAGCGTGTCTTTTTAAATAAACAGTTTTTTATATTTATTTGGAATTGACTGGCAAACTGGAAATCTGAAAATGAGTGAAATGTGTATGCTGAGTGCTTACATTATCATTTTTCACTCTCCCTCCCCTTACAGCTATGTCAGATTTATCACTCTGGAGTATATTGAGTAGGTGCCTTAGGGATAAAAAATAAATTGAAATGGTAGCTGTTCATTTCTGAGTATATATAAGTTCATAGTTTCATATGGATGGGTTTGCCAACAAGTTAATTTATCATTTAAAATCAATGTCACGTAGTAATACATTTCTTTGTCAGTGCTGTTAGTGATGTTATGTTTGAAATGTCTAAATAACCAGTAACTGATTTGCCCCCTGCTAATAATGTTTCTTCAAGATGTGTCTTTCATCATTAAATTATGACAAGGTAACTGTCTTTTCTTCATGGTCTGCAAATTTGCAATCAACATAAACCTTTCAACAATGAATGGTATTTAATGGTTTCTTTTCAAATAGTTTTTCCTATGAAATTTGAGCTATTATGGCAGTTACATTCTAAAGCAATGTCCCGGAGACTTCTCCCTTTATCCCGGGAGAATCTGCAAATCTCCCGAGAGCTGGGCTTAGGTAATGATTTCACTGCCATAGCCCTGATCGTTACTGTGATGGGCGAGTCTTGAGGACATTAAGATTTACCAAACCAGTAGTCTTTTGCTGATTAGGGGGAGAGGCTTTGTGTGTGACTTAAATCACGACCTCTGCCCATATGCTGCCGTTCTTTAGTTTCTCCCAGGCAAAAATAACAAAAAGTCAGCAACCCTAATTTAGGTAGGGTAAACAATATCAATTATTCATATGAAAAAATCCATTGGGGGCTGATCTAGAAGTTTAGAGTAGGGGCAAACAAAACGGCTATAAGTGTAGACCTGGGCAAAACCATGTTGAACTGGAAGGGGAGCATATTTAAACTATAACAGAAGTAATGTTGAGAGAGATGTTTCCCAGTTCATCTCTAACTTACATATAAAGATATGCATTGTTTGAGTTCAATGTGCAAAAGTATTGTCCCTACAGGCAAAATAAATTCTATTTAATTAATTGCAACATGATTTTGCTGAGATCTGAACTTGTACCTGTTTTGTCATAAAACCTAAAAATAACTAGTGAGTTGTGGCCAGGTGGAAAAATAATTTGGGTCCTTTAACCTGCAATCCCCATTTACCAAATTAGAGATTTTTTTTTGTCTTTATTTGTCTATTTTTTGTATAATACCTATGAGAAAAAAAATATTTTATTAATGAACTATTGGAAAGTTGGGGACTTTTTAAATTGGATTATTTTTATTTTCTATCATGGTAATTGCACAATTGATACACTAAAAGAGACAGAACCTGAATAAAATAAAAAATGAAGTGTGCAACATGAACACTATGGTGTATATTTACTAAGCAGTGAGACTGCAGTGAGATTGAAAAGTGGGGATGGCATAGCAACCAATCAGATTCAATTTCACATTCTCCAGTGTGAAAATTGAAACTGAGAAATTGAATCTGATTGGTTGCTATGGGCAACATCCCCACTTTTCAATCTCACTGCAGTCTCACTGCTTAGTAAATATATATATATATATATATATATATATATAGTATATATATATAGTATATATATACATACTGCACAATATGCAAAGTAAATGTTTAGAAATGGCACACTGTATGTAGTATGACATTCCAAGATCCTAATATACCATATGTCAGAGCTAATTTACATATTAATCAGAAAAAATATGTAATAGTTGCAAAAGCATAATACTGTAATATGGTTTTGTTCAGGTTTACACTTATTTTATTACTTTTAAAAAAGGTGTAACTGCAACTCAGTCTTGCGGTCTTTATTAATCTTAATGTCAGGGCACAAGTACCGATGAATATCAGAAAGTGTTAGTTATATAGAAATAAAAATATACTTTTTCCATGCAATTAAAACAGTAAAAGTGAAATATTAAGAATAACAAAATATAAAGGGCAGGGGGCATCTGTTTTCCTTTTTAATTAGCTTATATTGGCAGTCCAAATCATGCTCAGGGGTATCCAAGGACACATAGCCAGTTACAGTATTTTGTTCATGCTGAATTTAGTTAATCAAAGTATTATTATATTTTTGTTAGTTTTTAAAGTTGCTTGGAGACCTATAGGCTTATCCAAACAAAATGATCTCATGCTTAGAACGGGAGTGAGCAGAAGGATTGGCGTATTTATACAACCTGCTTTTGCTCTGATCTTCCTTTGAACCCGTTTTGAAAATATGTGCAACCTTAGATACACCAAGAAAATTTCTGTATACACCAAGAAAATTTGCCAAACAACCTTTATACAAGGCTGAAAATGAACCAACTAAAATGAACCTACTCCAGATTTGCTGTGTACACCTTTTCTTTAGTTGTATTTACAGTAATATTTTACACATCGTAGAGCTGATCCAGGGCTGCACATAAAACAGGTGTATGCATAGACCTGAGCAAAATCATATTAAATGGGGGGGGGGGGTGCAAGTTAAAGTTCATTATTTTGCATGCAAGGAGAATACTTCACTTTGCTTCATGAAGAATTTATTAGAGTTGTGGTAGGAAACTTCACCTCTGAATTCTAAGCATGCTTTCACTGTTTAAATATGCATCCCCTGCAGTTCATATTTTGGCTCAGAGGGCACAGCAGCATGAAATGCGTTAGCCCAGTGCAGACAGATGATCCATACAGCCAGCACCTACAGCATTTTTGGAGCTGATTGCAACTATTGGGTTTTATGTCATTTCACAACCACTGCTGATTTCATTTATGCTGGTGTCACATAGGTCTTTTACTCCCCTATAATGGGATGGTCTTAAGGATTTTAGACTGTGCGGAACAAAAGCAACAGCACGACAGCCAGCGTTAATGAGTGAGTTAATGCTGCTTGTGTTCAGGGGTTAGTATTGCCATTTCTGTCAGATCACTGATTGTTTCCCAATTAGCAATACTTACAGGGCGCCACAGCTCCCACTTTTCATTTAGTACAAAGCTATTGTTTACATTTATGAAACTGTGCTACATGTTTTTAATCAAATTTAACAACAAAAAAGAAAACAGACAAGAGTTCTCTTTAGTGGGTGCACTCTGATTCCCAGAGAGTCCTCCTGGTATGAATTATTAGTATTTTAATACATAACTTTTATTTAAAACTAAGTTTAAAAATTAACCTGTATCACACTAAAGAAGCAGCGAAATATATTTTAAAATACATAGTAGAAAGTGAAGGAAAATGTAGTTAGTGATAAAAAGAAGGGCTGCGTGGGGTCTCACTAAGTATCCCTATTGTAATGTATGGTTCAGATTGTTGGGGTTTATAAAAACTGTTTATAAAAAGTATTTCACAGAGGAGCATCCAGTGACTTCCCAACTGATATAGCCTACTCTAAAATAATTGTATTAAAGTGTCTATCGCACCGTATTATATAGTGTTGCTGCCTTCCCCTATTGTCACAATGGGTAGGCAGCACTTATAGAGAAAGTTAGGATAGCACTTTTATTTAATGATGAATTAGGCTCCCAATATTAACTCCAGATTCACCCCCAAGAACCCCATCGGTGTGAATATTAATTATGGGATAGGAGACCCCCGCAGCAGACCGCTACGAGCGTTTTGCATATACAGCTTCGTCAGGCATCAAGTTGTAATCGTGTTTGTCGCATATTTATGTGCTCAGAGGGCCAATTAGCTCCCCGAATGTAATCACGTGTTCCGTGCAGCCAATAGGTAGTGTGGATCCTTCGTTCCACTTCGGCTGCCATCGTCAATCATCGGATGTATTCCCCTTGCTGAACGGAGCCAAGAGAGCTTCGTGTTCTTCCGTGCCTGCTCGGCTATGACGTCACTCTCCTCATTCTCTGCTATTGCTCTCCTTATGCTTATTCTATATCAATTATTCCACAGTGGTCATTGATGTTATCTATGTATCAATTTAAGAGCATCTCTAGGAATTGAGTCCATCATATTAAGTATGCCCCATTAAGCTTCTACAATTATCATAATGAGTTAGTGATGATTTGTTATTCAGTGACCATATAACAATGAAAGTGCATATCTAATAACATGAGGTGCTACATCAAGTGCATACTCTATTTTATTCTCTAGTATAACCTACATCTACTTATTTATAAAAGTGCAGGGTGCTAAATTATATTAATCACAAAAACGTGAGAATCATATATGGTGCTAAATCCACATAATACAAAATAATGATAGAAAGTGCTCCACATAGTGCCTATATTTATTATTCACAGCTATATCTAACATACCTTAATTAAAGTGCTGTGTGCTAGACTTTTACTAATCATAAAGTGATAAAAATCATTTAAAGTGCTAATTCAATTTCATCACTAATCCGTGAAAAAAGTGCACTGTGCTAAATCTGTAAAGTGCACTATAGTATTAACCTTAAAATATTCATCATATACAGTGCTGATTTTATCAATTCTAATTTACCAATCTTCCATAATTGTTCATAAAAATACGTGCATCTTAGTGACCATTATATTAATTAATTAAAAATTATAGTATTAAATAAATAAAACAAACACGAATTTCTAAGATAAAATAAAATATTTATTTATTAAAATACTAAAATTTCTTTATTTGTGAAGCCAAATACTGGGGTAGAGCTTAATATTCTATAGTAAGCTTAGATAAAGGCCACATAATTATTCGCCTCATTCAGTCCCATGGGGGTGACTGTATTCAGTAAAAATATCAGCCGGGTTTCTTGTTGCAAGAGTTTTTTATCCCAATCCCCACCTCTAATTCCCATGTCCACCCTTTGTAAGGCATATGCCTTCAGACCTTGGGGATCTCCATTGTGGGTTTTTAGAAAATGTCGAGCTACGCTTGTTAAAATTTTTGCTCTCTCTAGGTCTCGTGTAGCATTCTTAATGTTTCCCACATGTTCTAGAATTCTTCTTCTGAGGACCCTGTGCATCTTGCCTACGTATTTAAGCCCACAAGGGCATTCCAGGCAATAAATGGTGCCAAGAGTGTTACATGTGATATGTTGTTTGATAACATGTTTCCGACCATACCTGTCTATAAAATTACTTATATTCTGCATGTATGTGCAGGCCTTACAGGCATGACATTTGAAGAATCCAGTTCGATATATTTGTACACTGTTTTTCTTCTCCATGTGGCTCTGTATCAACTTGTCTCTTAAATTTGGTGCCCGTCGCCAACTCAACATGGCTCTGGGTGGCAATGCTTGACGAAGAATTGGGCCGTATAATAAAATATGCCAATGTTTTTGAAGGGCTTTTTGTACCTCCTTCCAATCTTGATTAAATCTGGTCACAAATCTTAGGGACTGGTTTTCTCCATCATGGCTCTTCTCTTTAGGAGTTAATAACTTTTGTCTGTCATGTTGGTTAGTTTGATTAAATGCCTTTTTCAGACTTCGTCTGCTGTATCCTCTCGCTGATAGTCTCTCTGTCAGTTCATCTGCTCTCTTCTTAAATTGTATATCATCAGAGCAGTTCCGTCGCATCCTCAGGAATTCTCCATACGGCACCCCTCTTATGGTTGACGGAAAATGAGAACTATCAGCATGGAGGATGCTGTTGGTAGCAGTTTTCTTTCTGAAGATGTCCGTACTCAATGTATAGTCAGGATTCATCTTGATCGTTAAATCGAGAAACTTAATATGCTTTTGGCTAACTTCCATAGTTAGTTTCAAGTTATACTCATTCAAATTGAGGATATTAACAAACTCCTTAAAAATACTGATGTCTCCCTCCCAGATAATCAACAAATCATCAATATATCTGGCCCATAGAGCAATATGGTCGGTGTACTCTTTGTGTCCCTCCGCAAAAACTACTTCTCTCTCCCATCACCCGAGGTACAGGTTGGCATAGGTGGGTGCACATGCTGCACCCATCGCTGTACCTCGGGTTTGAAGGAAAAAACATTCATTGAATGTGAAATAGTTGCGGTTTAGGACAAAACGCAATAAGTCCAAAATAAATGTGTGGTTCTCTTTCAGGCCCTCCATGTTTAAAAAGTACTCCACTGCCACAATGCCAAATTTATGATCTATACTAGTGTATAGAGACTCTACGTCTAGAGTACAAAGCCACATGTTAGGACCTAGTACGATGCCATCCAATTTCATTAAAATATCCGAGGTGTCCCTCACATAAGAGGACAAGGCCTCCACATGTTTGCGTAAGTGAAAATCTATAAATTGGCTGGCACGTTCAGTGAGGCAGTTGATACCTGACACAATGGGTCTACCGGGAGGGATTTTGTCATTTTTATGTACCTTGGGGAGCATGTAAAAGGTGGCAATTTTAGGGTGCTCAACCCATAGGAAATCCAGATCTTTTTGTCCAATACGGNCCAGAGAGAAAGCAGTTTGTATTAATTTGTGATACTCCTTTTTATACATTTTGGTGGGATTAAATATGAGTCTCTTTAGGATCCCCTAATTGTCTTAAGGCCTCATTCAGGTACATCTCCCAGTCCCATAGGACCACATTGCCCCCCTTGTCAGATGGCTTGATAATCACATCTGTCCATGTCCGCATTTCCTTTAGGGTTGCATTCTCTTCCCTAGTTAAGTTGTGCATATTCCGCAGGGTTAATTGGTATATTTGATCAAATTCTTCACTGACTAATTGTACAAATGTGCTGACTTGTGGACTTATATTTGAACCCGGCCACAAGGTTGAGCGTTTCTTAGGTCGTATTGCCTCTTGGGTATTTTGTGGAACAGTATTAGACTCCTCTTGGAGCTCTTGTAAAGTTTCAAGAGCTTCTCTCTCCTCTTTGCTTAAGTTTTTCTTAATTGTATCTTCCCTTATTTGTTCTAACCGTGCAAAGTGTTTATTTAAAAGTATTTTGCGAGAGAATAACTCAAGGTCTTTTTGAAGTTCAAAACGATTTATCCTTGAGGTCGGGCAAAAGGATAAGCCTTTACTTAGAAGAGCAGTTTGGGTAGTTGTAAGTTCTCTCTTGGATAGGTTCATAACCTGTAAATGGGTTTCATCCCTTACTGTCGTTTGCTGGAGCGTTTGCCTCTTTGTGTCCTGGGATGCCAATCCCTCATGTTTCTTTTTCTGGGATTTACCCCTTCCCCGTCTGATTCTTCTCCTATTGTCCCGCCTATAGTGTTTGGGGTTTCTCCCATGACCTTGGGAAAACCCAATCTTTGTCTAATACGTGTGATTTCTGAACCCCCTTCCTCTCCTTCTCCTTCTGAGGACTCTATATCAGTACAAAGCTATTGTTTACATTTATGAAACTGTGCTACATGTTTTTAATCAATATTATAGGACTGTGGCTTTATTATGAAGACGGAGCCCTCATCCAAGGCCTGTGCCTCAACAAAACCAAATGATCTTTTTTAGTGAAAAACATTGCCAATGCCGCAGTATCTTTCATCTATAAATGTAACAATGACAATAATTTAAATTAAAAATAGCTGCTATCAACATATTTAAAAACAGTTCTCAGCACTCTACTTAGAGCCATGAGGGCTGTTTAAGCTGGCAGCATCTGACAGCATGTATGAGCAAAGCTCGTACAAGCTGACAACAGCACAATCTCAATTGTGGACAAAGAGAGCGGTAAGGCATTATTTTTTTAAGAATAAGGCCCAGTAAATGCTTATAAATAGGATGAGCTGAATCCTAAACACACACACACACACGCCATGGCTTAACTGAAGCCCTGCAGGTGCTCACTTGTATTACTTATCCAATCCTCTGTCATCAGGAATATGACAACTGAGTGACTGAGCAGGAAAATTAAACACCACTCTCAGTGGGAAAGGGATCTGGACCAGGGATTTAATAATATTGTGCCACTGTGGTGACTTGAACCAGGGACTTGAAAGTTTGGTAAAGCTGCGGAGGATTTGAACCAGGGACCTAATAGTTTGGTGGAAATGTGCGGATTGGAAGCAGGGACCTAAGAATCAAGGATCAGACAGTATTGTGGAGCCATGGGGATTTGAACCAGGGAACCTGTGGCATATCTTGCAGAGGCCCTCTTAAAGGTACTGTTATACCCCGTTCAGATTGCCTTAAAACGGCGTTGTTTTCAGTGAAAACAACGCCTCTAGTGGAAAAGGCGCCGTTTCAAGGCAATCTGAACGATGCCTTTTCAAAACGGCGCCTTAGGAGCGGCTTCCAAAGCCGCCGGCTTCGGCGCGTAAGAGGGGAGGCGATTGGACTAAAAAGACATGTGATCATTACGATCACAGTTTTTTTAGGTCCCCTCCCCTTCTCGCAGGACGCCATCTTCACTGTGAAGCCGGCGTTTCCTGTGATACTTTTAGCTTCCAGCGACGGCTCTATATGAACACGGCATTATACAGTACCTGGTAGTCTAGGTTTAACTATGCCTTGACAGACTTCCCCTATTTACTCACCGGAAAATAGGGATGGTGGGTCCTGATTGGTCCACTGTGCTGTCCCCATTCCAGTTCACCCATGTGTAGTCGCCTTCCTGTTACTGCAGTGGCCAGTGGTTTGCCACTGCCCATTAGTTTGTAGTCAATTTTTCCCAATTAACAGAAGAGGAAGGAGGAGATGACAAGCCTGGAGCTGGCCTACCTTCCTGTAAGTCCCCTACAGTGATATGGAAACATATAAAATAATAGGAGTGAATGGAGATTTATAGTTTTCCTTTTAAATCCGGAGAAGTCGATTGATCACCTGCTGCAACACCAGGATGCTATCCTCCGTACTCTGCGATCTGCCCATCTCCAGGAAGTCCACCTCTCCATCCTTCACCGTATGTATATCGCCCCAATACAGCGCAGACATATGGTAGCCTCAGAGATGGGTGCCTGCTTGAAATGTCGACTCCCCTTTGCCACCTTCTTTCACGCTTTCCCTGAAACAGTTCGGTTCATGTTCCTGATAGCTGATCGGCTGGGCATATCGGCTGTGTCAGGGAGAATCAAGTGGCGCTGCCTGTAAATCCACCCAGACCTGACATGCGCAAGCCCAGGGCACTTACCAATATGGCCAATATACGAACCCAGATTTCGGAAAACAGCCCAGGCTTTTGAAGGGAAGGGGGCACAAAAATATTTTGGCACCAGGGCCCATGACTATCTAGTTCCACCTCTGTGTCTATTTGTAACCATTTTTTTCACTTTTTTATTTATATTTTGCTAATAATGCCTGCTGTTTATAAAACACTTTTTCTGCTTATACAAGTAAACATGTGTAATGGCTCCTTGTACACAATTACATCTGCCAGCTTGTCTGTATTAGACTAAATCTCCATCATATTAATTTATGTTGGCCCCAAGATGATTGTCTAGTCCCATCAAAATCCAGTTTTCTTGGAAGATTTTTAATTAGAACATAAAATATTGTTGACATAAGTCATAACATCAGTCATCACTGGTCAAAAGAAAACATTGATCCCTTTGTGATTTGGTGTGTCTGGCAACAAAACAAACCTTTATTACCACAATTTTATTGGTCAGTTTAATGATTAACGGATAGTAATTGTCACAACAGAATTAATTAGGCTAAACTGACACATTTCATGCTCAAAGCAATAAATACACAGCATATTATTTACTCACAGATGACTGTACTTGTTTCTTTTTCAAAGATACCAAATCTATAATGCAGAATAAGACAGGGTTACATTCTAGTTATTATTTCTCAGAAACTTGACCAGTTAAAAAAGCAGCCAAGCACAAGAACTAATCCCTCAAATATCCTATAAATCCCCCTCTGCTGACTGTCCTTCAGTGTACCATCCATAAATGTTCCCTGTGGGAAAATAAATCAAAGCAGCTTAGAATACTTTATAGGTAGAACAATTTAACTATCCACTGAGTTCCTGGACCTTATTGATTTTCCGGGCTTACATTATAAACTCCTTTGAAACATAGGTTGTTTACTTAAACTGATTACTAGATTTTAATTTTGATATTTTAAGATTATACTAACTAGCCAAATTCATTTCTGCACCATACCCCAAGCATACTGCTTTTATTATATTTATTATTATTTTCTTTACTGCCATTTTAATCCTGCCACAGGACAAGATTCATATTTATAAGCTACATAAAAGAGCAGTGTGGATTTGATGATGGACCCCAGTTGATTCTATATATGAAAGAGGCAACTCTCACTTCCCATGCACAAACTTCCATACATTCATCCTTAAAATCGATCTATATGCATAATTTCAACATTCTATTTTGCTATAAGCTACCAGGCCTACCGTATACACCCTTGTACACCTATAACCTTTGAGGTCAGCATTATCTCCATATCTCCTTAATCTAAAACCCTTCTGAACCAATAATAAGATGCGAAGAGGATGAGGACTATCCCCCTCCACAGCTGGAAAGGATTGATAGGTCTGAATAAAGAAAAGGCGTGGGCTGGGCACAGGACACACTGCTGTGTATGCATGTTAATCGTCCGTGGCCCACCTTTGCCGAAATCATCCATTGGATTGACTGTAGTGGTGTCCTGTTGGATCAGTAAGGAACCACTGAGCCGGCCCTTACCCTGACGTTTATCAATATTTGATGTCAAGCTAGTATCGGCATTACATTTTCCTTAGCCTGTATGGTTCAAGTAACACCGTTTATATTACACACTTTAAATAGTGACTGAAGGTTAGTACCCTCCAGCCACCATTAAAAGTGTGGGAAATAAAATGGCAGAGACACAGGAAAAATAAAATGCATATACTAGCTGTAATCATTAATGCTAGTACATACAGTACTGTACATACATTTTTCCTGTGGCTCTGTCTTTATCAGTTCTGCAGTACGAAAGCACCCAAACATTCTCTCTCACATATGTTTAATGGTGGCTGGAGGGCCCTGATGAATGAAATGAATAGGTGTTTCTGAATTACTGAAATGGCAGAGGCTACATTATGCTATAAAAACCTGGAACCATTGAAAGTGTTCTTAAAAAATAATACACATAATTAAATGAAAGAAGGGGAGCTTGTATCATTAAAAAATGGATGGAGCTCAAAGAGATTGGGAGATTGAAAAGTGGGGATATTGCCTATAGCAGATCAGATTCAAGCATCCCCACTTTTAAATCTCCCTGCAATCTCTTAGGCCTGTGGCTACAGAAACTGCAGTCTCTGCACTTCCATCTCTGGTAAGTCTTTCTTTTCCATGTGTGCTTTTCAGAGGTAGGTGTATAATAATGGGGGGTGGGTAGCTGTCTGGATTCCACACGGCCTCTCCTGTAACCTTCGCTCCATCATCTTAGATGACTTTAACATTCTCCTGACAGTCTCTCTTACTAAACCTCTTTTGATCTGACACAATGGACCACAGTCCACTGACTTTATTACAGTCCAGCCACCTTTACTTCCTATCCCTATTTCGGATCACCGCCTCTGTTCCATCTTCCCCTCCTCTTTCTACATACCTCTAAAACAAACCTCACTATCCTGGTCACTGCAGCCCTTTACCACTTCCATTAACACACTGCATGATCTGCACCTACCTTAAGACCTCTCTAGAAGTATACACTCTAGAACTTTTTGATCAGCCCCTCATCTTATGCTGAGGGTACAGGAACAGAGTGCTTGCAATGTTGCATTCACAGAGCGCTGTTCTCAAATCTGACAGCTGTCCATTCATATTCAGACCCTAGGACCTAGTATTGAGCCTAAGCCTGTCATATACCTCTCCGTGAAATTCAAAAGCATGTTTAATATTTAACATTTCTTCTTAAATATAATACACAGTAGTTACATTGTATTGTAATACACACTATAATATATAAAATGTTATATGCTGTACAAAACATATTGCACAACCATAAATCAGCTAAGTTTTACCGGTGAGATGTGGAAATAAAGACATTGACCCAATATTCTTAGCTTTGAAATTTAGTTATGTAATCATGGAATGTTATACATTACTATGGAATAGTAGTATTAATGTTCAGCTTTTCTGCTATTACTAAGAAGAAAAGGCATGTGAGAGGACGCGGGTGAATGTGAATTTATGAAAATTTCGAAGGTCTCTGTGGCTTTATTTTGGGCTTTTATTGTAGAAGCAACACTGAAAAGGGAATGCCAAGACCATTGCATAAAATATGTTACACAAAACCTGCTGACATTTAAAAGCCCTTTCATGCACTTTGGAATTGTTCTTTTTTAATAGTTGTATAAAATGTGATACTGAACCGGAGATTTATTATAGTATAGGGAAATCCCACAACACATGGTGCCATTTTTGGGTATTTTTAATTTTACACATGTTTCTTGTCTAAAAACATGATACATAAATAACATTGATTGCTGGGATACTGAATAACATAACAGTTAAGATTATGTTTTTCGGCCCCATTAAGTTGGGAGGTATGGTATTGCATATTCTTATGTTCTATATACACCTACATCTAGATTATATCCATTTAGTGAAGTCATTTTGAAGACACTTTTTATTTTGTATACTGCATGTATATAAAATAAGTGAACAAACCCTACCTGATATTTAATATACTGGTCTTAATAATATTTTGCTATAATAGTTATATGTGAGGAGCTGATGCAGCTGGTAAAAACATTTTACTGCTAATATAAATATGCTTCATATAACAATGTAGCTTAAACCTATAAATGTGATATTATGAAACATTAACAAGAGATGGAGTTTTCTTACTGGAAAATGCAAATAAAATGTTAATGAAGATGAGCCAAGCAAAAGATAAGTGGACTAAAGAAGAGTAAAAGCAATGCTGAAATAATAGCAGTAATGCGGGGTAGGATAGTCAATAATGAGTTTTGAAAGGGATTTAGCTGCCAGCAGATCCAGTGCTACCATTATGACCTCTTAGACTATCGTCTAAATTGCTGGGAACAGGGGGACACACCTCACTGACCCTATATCATAATCCGGCATGTATATAATTAGCCAGACTGGGAGTGCATCTGCTGCTTCTCTATAAAATGGCAGCTTCCCTTCTCCTATGTGAAACAGACCAGGGGGACACAGCAGCGGGTGATTGGATGGTTGGGGTTGGGGGCAGTGCTAGGTCTTGCCTANGGTGACCAGAGACCTAGCACCGGCCCTGGATGCCAGTACAACACTTTAGTAAGGGAATTCATAGTGTTGCAAAGCCATTACAAGATTATGTGCAGTAAAAGGAGGATTCAAATTGTGGCAGGTAGAATCCTATAAAATTAATTGAAAAAGGACAGGATGTTCTAGCTCTAGAGAGCATCAACGACATGATGAGTAGGAGTTTTTAGGAGTTTTTGAGAACCTACTGAATCCCACCACTGAGTGTAGCGCAGTTATAGTGCTTCACACAGTACCCTCCTCCCACCACTCCCGTATAAGTGAAGCGCAGTCAACTTATATCTCTTTTCCACCAAAAATCTAGGTTCGGACCCTGGGTTTTTTACCCAGGTGAAGAAAAAAAAACTCTTTTCCACTGCAGTGTGAATCTGGGTTTTTTTTAATCAGTGGAAAAGGGGTATAACAGTATCCTGCTCCTGAATAAGTGAAGAGCAATTAACCTACAGTATCCTGCTCCTGTATAAGTGAAGCGCAGGTAACCTACAGTATCCTGCAGGTAATCGAAAGCGTCCGGTTGTTTTTTTGTTTTTTTTTTATTCTTTCTAGGTTTTTTCACATTTTAACTAGGGCCTGGTAGGTAATGTGCACATTAACTAGGTAATGTGCACATTACCTAGTTAATGTGAGAAACGTAAGCAAGATGTAAGCAATTTCCTCACCTTAACTGCTCGCCCCAGTTAATGTGCACATTAACTAGGTAATGTGCACATTAACTGGTTTCTGCACATTAACTGTAACATATACATAAGAATATAAAAAAGTTGTTAGTAAACTGTTACAATTAACTAAAAATGCACAATTGTCAGATAAACATCTTATCTAGAATAGATGTTGCAACAAAAAAGCATGTTTTCTAAAAAGTGTGGGTAACAGCTGATAAACTGGATAATTTCCGCCTGGGGAAACATTCTGTTACCGGCCACACACACAAGTCCGATAATCTGAATGGTGAGGAAAGTCCTGCTCTGATTAGCAGGCATTCCCCCAGCTAATTGTACAGAATGCCTGTCAGTTTGCACAAGACTTCTCTTCCTATTGATACTCACTTCTTGTACATCGACTGTGGCTGTGGTTGTCCTGAGCTGCGGCTCTGGTGAGTATGGTTTTTTATTTTTCATTATCTTTAATTTTTCATTAAAAAAATTGGAGCTAGGGAACAATTATCAATTGAAATTTCCATCCGATCAGGTAATTGGGCCCTAGTGTTTTCCTGGCATTTCATTGCCATTAAAAAATATGAATCTTGCCCCCACACACGATAATTGTGGAATTGGGCTGATAATCATCCAAGCGCTTGGCCAGCTTTACAAATATTGCACCAGATGAAGTAAGTGTAACATTTATGGGGAGAATTTACTAAAGGGCGAGTTTGTATTCTCGCCGGAGTGTGGCGTATTTTATGGTTAGATTTTATTTTAGGGTGAGTTTTGTATTTACTATTGGTCGTATTTCTAAATTCTCACCTGTATAAAACTCCATTACTAACATGCAGTTGATAGTTTTCACTATGCATCGTGAATGAATCTCACCCAAAACTATCAAGTGACCTGCTTTTTGTATGCAAATTTTAGATTCTCACTATGCATCCATCAACCTCTAATACATTTTATCTTACATACCTTTTTTGCATGTAAGTGTGTTTGTATTTTTAACATTTCAAACTCAAAAACATGTTCTACATGTTTATTCTTAAACATAATATTTTATTCAACTGATTATGGCAAACATAGTTATGCGGTCTGAATGTATCATTAAAACGAGATCGTTCTGTAAGTGTGACCTATATGTGTTTTCCGTTTTCCTACGAACAATTTTTTATTACATAATTAAATTAGCACTTTTGTGTGACATTATTTTGTAACGGTAACAAAACCTTTACATATTTTGTGTATTACACATACAACAGTACCATTCTTGGTATTTATTATAAATAAGGAAGCAATATGCACTTTGTCAAATAACTAATCTTTGCTTTGTTTGCACAAAGACAAACTCGCCAGGGTAAGAACAGAAATTTGCCAGGGTGAGAACAGAAACTCACCATAGTGAGAATTGAAAATGTAAACTCACCCTAAAACTCACACAAAAACTCACCCCAAACAAACCCGACCAATACTGAATACTTAAACTCTCACGGCGAGAAATTCTCACCACAAAACTCAACCTTTAGTAAATTTCCCCCTATGTCTTAAAAATACTCACTATAATACTGAAAAAATATTAAAACATTTTTTTAGGTATGCAATGAACAGGTGGTGAATAAATTAAAATTAACCAGTTTTATGTAACCAGCATATGTGACCAAAGAAAAAATTGACAATGCTGGCTAATGCATAATATATATCTAGAAAGATAACCACTGTTGAAAAACAATTTTCTAGCTTATAGATATAACACAAATGTGAAATATTGTAAAATTGTGAAATGGAAATTGGTCAATTTTTTATTGACAAAGTGTTGACTAAATCTTGTATAACTACTTAGCAAATGTTTTTGCATTTTCATTATAAGATAGGTTCCTGAAAAATGTTTCCCTTTTGAGAATTGTAACAAGTATTTATTCCACATATCACCATCTGGCGTATTTAAGATATTCTCCAGAAGCAAATAAAAAATGATTGCTTACATTTTTGGCCATAAGAACAAAGTTAAATTGCTCTCAAGAGAACTTTATAATTTAAATGAATTATTAAACACAGAATTATACAGCAAAACAACTTCAAATGAAGAATATCAATGCACATAGTCACCTACTTTGGCTAAGCAGTTCTTGTTTCTGAATAATTCTAAAATGTAAACCATAAGAAAATATAGAAGGGTGTGTATCCTTTTTATTTTGTTGCCATTCTCTTAGCATCACACTGTTTGCACTCACTCTGCCAGTTCTTATTGACTGTTCAAGTTAGCCAGTTTGAAATTTGGAAGAACTTCTGAGACAGCTGGGAAGAATACATTCAGACTGCTCAACTTATGTAGTTAAATTTATATGAATCTTGAGAAAGAAACCTGACACTCTAATTTAGGGAGCCCCTGCTCTTTTAAGTGTGGAGGACATTTAAGAGTGCCAAGGACTTAACCAAGGACCTTACTGTACAATTTAAGTCCTCCAACAATGCTTGTATCGTTTGGATGCCGTATTATCATTATATATATATATATATATATATATATATATATACATACATACATATATTTGTATTACAATTCTTTATTTTTAATTCTACAATTATATGCATAAATAACATAAGGAGGAGGCTGTCCCATTATTTTTGTACTACCAATCTCAATCATTGCTGTTCTTTATAAAAATAAATACATGCAGTTTATCAGTAGGTAAAAATGACCCTGATTTATGCTAACAGCAATGTCCCCCTAGGAGTACAGATACTTGGCAAAGTAATAAAAAAAGAATCATTACATATAGCCAGCAGAAACATAAGAGGCATTTTGCTATCCCTGTACCATTTTCACTCTAGGCCTGTTGTCAGTGCGTTTTGATTTTTTTTCAAACCATGCCCGTGAGGAACAAAGCAAAAAAAATGATTTTAAAGGATAAAGATGAGACAAGATGATTTGCTAAGGACTATTAAAATGCAAGACTTTTTTATTCAAAGTATACTTCATATAGTGATACATTAATAAACTCTTTGTCAAAATAATTCTTCGCTTTAGATATAAAACCTGGTTAGTGCATTTGCATTTTTATTCAGTGACCAACAGTCAGACAAATGGACATAAAAGTCAGATAAGCTTCAGTAAAGCGTAAACCAGATTTTGGTTTCTGTAATAATAAAAATATAATGTGGTATAGGTAAATATGTTTGTATGCACATACTTCTATAGAGCCATTCCTTCACATCAGAACTACTTTGATGTGGGCTTGTAAGCGTCTGTAAAATAAGAGGAAAAAGCACTATATAAATAAAATAATGATAATAATGAATGATTATGCCAGCTTTGGGACATATTAATGAACACGCCTCAAGATTCTTTGGCACGAAACCACATATTGATTTTCCTTGATGACTATTCTACATAGTTATTGTGCTGTGTATGCATAGAACCTATGTGACAGAAATCAGTAAAAATTGTAGTAAAATGGTCAGATTTTTTGTTATATGTAACCAACAAATCTTACTGGGATGGACACATGGTAATAAAAAAAAGCTGTGATCATACCTCCCAACATTCGGGGGGCCAAAAATGGACCCTGTTCTACCCATGCCCCGCCACTTTTACCTTGGTGATTGGGGCAAAATATAACTTATAATAAAAAACCTCTATGCCTACCAGTTTGTCAAATTATCTGGACAAACTGATAGGCGTACGGGACCAAAAAGCAGGACTGTCCCACTGACATTGGGACAGTTGGGCTGTATGTATGTGTAATGATGTCCCCATCTAGTACACTGGACATAGTCCTTTGCTCGCAGGTCATTGACAATATTACAGTATATGAACAGCATATACTTAGCATTTATCATAAGAGCGAATAAAAAAAAGTTGTAAATAAAACAATATTTTTTTTAGTTGTATTTGAATATATAAGATATGATAATTTTTTGTGTTGTGTGAAAATGGAAATATTGTATTTCAAACATTTGTGACTGAAAACTTAAATATACAATTGTTTTTATATATTCAAACTTTTTCCCTAAATCCTGCCCTCATAAATATCACGAATCTGGACAATCCATCTTGTCTAAATTGGGATGTCCTCCTAATCCATCCAGTGGAAGGCCCATTACAGGATCCCTGTGTCAAAGTAAGTCATACACCCCCCTCACCCCCCATGGGCAGTGTCGGACTGGGGTACCTTGGGCCCACCAGAAAAAATCATTCTTGGGGCCCACCCCAGAACACTGATACCAGAAGTCCATTCTCCTGCCCCTTACCCCTCTTTCAAACCTTCCCCACCGTCCACCATCACTATGGCACTGATGTGTAACTGGGGGTTATTATATATAATGAGATGAGTGATGTGTGACTGGGGGTTATATAATGGGGGGAGAGATGTGTAATAAGTGGCTATTGTGTGTTGGTCTTGGGGCCCACCCGAGGATTCTCCTGTCCTCTCGTGGTCCAGTCCGACGCTGCCCATGGGGGTTGGACTTCAGCGGCATCAGGAGTGTCACTATTTATCTCAGCAACAATAAAAACTATTGGTAATTTTCGATTATTTTTTACATGTCACACTCTTATCACCCTCATCCATAGGAGTGCTAGGGGTGTCTTACCCCACAGTATTTTTGCTTTTTGTCTGTGGGTTCACCCGCAATAAATCTGGGGCTTAAATGTCTATGGGACAGGTGTGGAAATAGCAGCCCATAGCAGCCATATTGGGGCAAGCCAGGCCCATTTCCAGATTGCCCAGTCTCCCCAGCATTCAGGGGTCCGGGGCTTCTAGGTAAGTCTGGTTACTGACTGTGTGTTGCATTTAAAGGTTCCCATTTCCAATAATGCATAGCTGCGCAGAGACAACAACAAATGCAACCACACAAGCAGGTAAGAATCTGTGGCCCTCCATGTTTGTGTGTATATATAGTAGGTTTTGAAGGTAGCACTCTGAAGATTTGATTCTGGTTGTGAGTGTGAGTGACTTTATTGAAGCATTATACGCTACATAATTATTAACAACATGGTGGGGCTGACGTTTCAATCGCCTAAGGAGCTCACTAAGGCAGGGCAGGATGTCTGTAGTAAGACAGCCCTCCATTTGAAAGTGTGCAGCAGCCATATTGGGAAGTGGTCAAGCTCCCATAGAAAACTAGTATCAGTAACAGGAAAAAAGACAGGCCGCGCTTCTATTCAAATATATCAAAAGTGTATATATATATATATATATGAAGGAGGTGCAGCCAAGGACAAAAAGACCAATGTGTTATATATATATATTTTATATATATATATATATATATATATATATATATATATATATATATATAAAAGAATAGTAGACAAGCACTCATGAGACTTGGTATTTGGTGAAAAGCCACAGAATACTCTGTGTATTCAGCAGTACTCATTAAGGTGACATATGCTGCAGGTTACCCAGTCTATTCAGCAGTACTCATGAGGGTGAGATGTGCTACATGTATGCCTAACTCCCTCAGTTTACCTCACGCACAGTGGCGTAACTACCGAGGTAGCAGCCATAGCGACCGCTATGGGGCCCGCCTCCTTAGAGGGCCCGGGAAAAAACAAACCACGCTGCCGCAGCTTCCCCAGACTATCTGACACTTCACACCACTGGCNTAACTATCGCTGGTGCAAAGGCAGTGCTGTTTCAAGAGTGTATGGCTCCCAGTGCGAACGGTCAAAAAGTGCCCCCCCCCGGTACTACCTTTTCATTAACTTCCTGGACACATAACCCCTATGTCCCCCACATCCCCCAGAAAAAATCCTTGGAAATGAGTTATCGTAGACACTATTTCCCCCTGTGTGTATACCCCCATTTCTCATACATTCTCCTGTACACCCCCTGTGCTCCTATACCACTTGTATGCCCCCTAGGTGGATACTTTGCTTTTA
>JABWIB010010163.1:11462-24820 GCA_016617825.1 Platyplectrum ornatum | reverse complement strand
AGGTAACAGGATAGGTACAACACTGTGTACACAGGTGACAGGTACAGCGCAAAATATATATAATATAATACAATTAAAAATATAATGTGACTCTGGCACTGTGTATTGCCAAGGGCAGCTGTAGCTGCATTCATTAAAGTGGAACCTCCCCAAAAAAGAAATTGCCGATACTGGCCTCCTGGTATTACCGTAAACCGCAACCCTACCTGTATAGTAAGTGCAGCACTTTTTAGCCGATACAGACCATTAAAATTAAAATTCCGTTGTACCGGCTGCAGTAGGAAGCAGAGTTATCACCTTGTCCGGGAAAATGACTGGAATGTTTGAGTAATCCCGGATGGGTGGTATCCCTAGGTAGTACATACCTCCCAACATTTGTCCGGGGGAAATCGGGACACAAAAGTCCTGGCCATGCCTAAGCCCTGCCCAGGGTCCACCCAAGCCCCGCTTCCTTTGAGGCCATAATCACGGCAAATGTAATATTTTTTTTAAANGTTAAACAAAAACACAGACTGTTAGAATTGGTACTGTGCTGGCTACACAGGTACAGTCTGAGGGTATGCAATTGGGGGGTACTTTGACCTCTCTGGTGGTACTCATAGCCACTGGGCAAGTAGCATTTTTTTAACCTGGGGCCAGATGGCAGAGGGCATATTTCATAATGTAGTAATGAGTGTAATTGGAATATGTAGAAATTGTACCTAAATCAGTACAAAAATATGTACATAACAGATAAATATATTGATGGTAGGTATGTGGTGCTTGACCTGATTTAGTACTGGATACCTGGTACTCTCCCCCAAAAAGGTTGAGAACCCCTGACATAGACTATTTATTATATTATGGAAAGTCTCATTAGTATGCTTAGTCCATCTACTTTATGGACCAGGTAAAAAGCTGCACAATACCTTTACTTATGAGTGGAAGTTTTGCGTATCCTTAGTAATAATATCATTAATCAGTCGGTATAGTCACTAATCAGTATAGGTCAGGTGAAGGCTACCTACACATACCACACTGTACTTGACTCCCATGCTTCGATATAGCTGTCCACTGACGTGGGTTATATTTCTAGCATGTAAATTGTGGGCATAAGATATGTCAATCAGTGTACAATCCACTCTGACACAGTATCTTCCGCATCGTTGCCCCGTTATTACATGCAGGGTCAGATTAAGGATGAAAGTGCCATGACGAAAATACTACTGTACTACTAGACAGTCATCCATGACATGGTACCCCTGACGAGATTGTAAAACAAAAGCTATAGAAGATATATTTATATTCTGTACCTTCTTCTATGCTCTACTTTGCTCCCCCCGGTATAATTAAATCTTTGTACTATGACAGTGTCATGAGACAAAGTGACGTAGGACGTGATAGATGACTAAATACACATGTTTATCGTGCACTCAAAATTGGTGACAAATGGGATTTGGCAAAGGCTAATGAAGCGTTAAAGCACAAAAGAGCATGTTTTAATCTACTAATTGAACATTAACATACGTTACTATCAAATAAGCTGAGAAACCGAGAACATTTGTCACATTTTTTTTTTTTTTTAGCGCTGTGAACAATTTTGAAGGACGGCATCTAAATGACTAAGACTGAGCCTGTCGCATCCAAACGCCGTTATTGTCTCTATAGCCGTCCTGGATAGAGGATGCAGAAACTAGTTTGTCGATCCTATCACACTTACTGGACATCAATATTAGCGGCAAAAAAATGAATGTTACCAACACCAGCAACGACTACGGACTCAGTGCTAACAATACAGCGAGCTTGTTTGATGTCCCAGTACTGGTCCCCGTCACCGTCATTTGCATTATTCTGTTTTTGTTGGGTGTCACAGGAAACCTGATAACAATTTTGATATTTAAGAGATATAAGGACATGAGGTCCACCGTGAACATGTACCTGTCCAGTATGGCGATGTCTGACATCCTTATCTTCCTCTGCCTCCCGTCGGATTTGTACAGGATTTGGTGTTATAAACCGTACATCTTTGGAAACGTCATCTGCAAGTTCCTGGTGTACCTGAGCGAAACCTGCACGTACTGCACGATTCTCCACATCACCACTGTGAGCGTGGAGCGCTACCTAGCCATCTGCTATCCACTGAAAGCCAAAATCATGATCACTAAGAAGAGGGCGAAAGTCATTATCATTTCTTTGTGGATCCTGGCCATGGTCACGGCTGGACCAAGCTTGTTTCTCTTCGGTGTGGAATACTCTTCAGAAACACATCCTGAGGAAACCATGGAATGCAGACACTATTCTGCCCAAAGCCAACTGCTGCAAATAATGATGTGGATCTCCACCATATATTTTTTCATACCCATGTTCTTTCTCACGTTGCTGTATAGTCTTATCTGTAGAAAACTCTGGAAGAACAAGCATGGAATCCGAGGACCGAAGATTGCCAATAGGGGGAAACACCACAAGCAGACTGTTAAAATGTTGGGTAAGTTACTCAAAGCAACCCCATTACCCACAATAGCCCAGGTGAGCGTCATTGGCTTTCATATTAATGTTATATTACATTTGCACCAATACACTATACATTTCATATTAACTGTACACAATCAGGTTCCTGTAAATTCAGTGGCATTTTTCTAGTTTAATTAAAATAGTGCAGTATTTATGTGTAGTTACACACAATTTACATGAAATCACTGCCTCATCCCAGATCCTGGGAGATTTGCCTACACTCCCGGGATACCAGGAGAATTGCCTGAGTCAGGAGTCTCGTGGACATTCAGAGAGAGTCAGCAACCCTCAACTGATTTCAATCATGACTATATTTTTTGTACATTGTCAATGAAGTACTAACTAGCACAAAGCATAGCCACCATTGCCCTTATACATAATAGTTTAGTACCCTGCACTTGCGTCTGGATAACTGGGGGCATGTAGCTACATTATGTTTCACTGTATCATGTCATACACAACCTGACATACTTGCATTCGAATATAGAGCTGCAGTTGCATCTGGATCAACTCTTTCATCTGGATCAACAGTTTTCTTCACTGTAAAAAATAGTTACACCTGTGTATAACCATGTTGAATTGCAGGGGGGTAAAATTAATGTCAGTGTTTGCATTACACTTGTGCTGGGAACATCATCTCTCACCAGTAATACTGTTTCCAACAGATGAAATTTACCTCCCCTGCAATTTAACATGGTTTTACCCAGGTGTAACTCTGGATCTGGTCCATTATGAGTATTGGTCTTGAATATGTCCCTGCTTTTCCATAATAGCTTTAGGACATGCGTCCTGGAATTTAAGTACCAGTAAACTCTTGATTGGACGAGCTCAAACCTGCATCTGAAAGACCTGAGACTTCGGGCTGTGCAACCAAGAGCACCTCAGGACAAGAGCCAGCGCGTGTGATAAACTTTAATGCCTCAAGGGAAGGGTCTGACCAGGGATGACAGATCTGCTATTCAGTTGGGAGGTGGCATAGTAAAAAAATGAAGGTATTTAAAGTTATTTTTAGATATTCATGAAGCAAGTGTAAAAGTTAGAGAGATTTGGCCCGTGTACAAAGCAGCACTCAAACACAATAGCATCTGTAGGTTTTACCAGTACAAAAGGAATAATGAAAAAAAAGCTTTTACAGCCTCGTTCCACAACCAGGTCATCGCATAGATTTCAAGAGCACTCTGCCCAGAACACACAGCATCCTAAGGATCAAAGCCTTTCCCAGGACTGTGTGTTATGCCAACTGTGTAATTAGCTATTGATAGAAGGTACTGTTCATTTTCCTTAGATCCCAAGCAATTAATAACAGAAAACCAGCTGAAATATATCTCTTCAAGGCATTAGACGGAGAACTTAAGGTCAGGGAGAAGGGGGAATCATCCGGTGAAGCTGTATGGATCATATTTTACGTTAGCATCAGAGCTGGAGGTGTATAGAGGTTATGCCATACCGTCACTTCTCTCTCTGATTTAATAGAAAAACTATAAATCTCTATTTACTTCTATAATACCATGTTCACCAATCTGAACGCCACCTATTGCAAAACCTGGGTCTTTTTACCCGGGTCTTAAATACGCAGATAAACGTTGACCATCAAATTGGAAACGCTAGTTCAGGCTTCTGTCCCGGAAGCCTGAACATTTGCATAAAATGAATAATAGAAATATTCCAACGTACAGTAGAGACCAATGATTTGTGAGAATCATACAGAGGAGTGCTGTACAAACATATGTAACATATTTGACATATGTAATAACAACACAAATTCATTAGGGGGCAGAAACCAAAAGTTGACAACTCTGTGGGCTGAAGAACACTTATTCCAGCTGACGTCTCTGAAAATTACACCTGTACCTCCCAACAGTTTCAATTAATTATTCGATGCAGCCGTATGGTTTACCGGGACATGCCAATCCATTGTACTGGCATCAGTTAAGAAGAAACCGTCTACATAGAGGTAATTATTTAAAATCACCTTGAAAATATCAGAGAGGTATTTGGCCAGAAGAACCTGCTTCATGGTATAAGAATCGCAGAGTTGCGACTTCATCTCCAGCAATGTGCATCATGTGGAACACAGAGTATGGAACGTCTTTGCAACATCGCATGGCAAAGGCCCAGGGAATGGAATTGCTGGATTAGAAAAAGCTTATATCATTACTGATGATCATAAATTCAGTGTAATGCTGGAATAGAGATTTTGAAGCATTTTTTTAATATGCAAGAATAACCCATTCTTTCTACTGATGAAGCTAATGTAACTGTCTTAGGTACTTCAGAAAATGTAGTTAACACTGGTGACTGGTTCTATGCTGAATATGATGGAAAGAGTAAAGGTGGCCATTCACGGGTAGGATTTTACCCAAAACTGCCCGTGGATGGCCAGAAAAAAACCCAATCTATCTGCCCATGGATGGTCACATAAAAAAAACAAACGACGCTAAAACGCAGAAAAACGACGGTTGGTCAATTGGATTTCCCGATTGATCACCGATCTTCGTTTGTTTACCTAAAAAAACCTGTTCTCGTGGAATGTCGGCACCAACAAACTTACTTACATTACATATGCCTTCGCCAGGCACTGGAGTGGTGCCCAGCTCCTTCTTCCAATGCTCCGGTGAGTCCAGTGCAGCCGGAGAGGACAAGACGGAGATACCGGCACATCGGAAGAAGGAGCTGGACACCGCTTTGGAGCCTGGCGAAGACATTTGTAATGTAAGTTTGTTGGTGCCGACATTTCACGAGAACAATGCCGTTCTCGTGGATGGCCACCTTTACCAGGATGAGATCAAGGACATCAGAGATTGTAAATAGTTCAAAAATTAATCAATGGAGCAAGCTTGTAATGAGTGGAAATGACCATCATCATCAGCAGCTGAAATATTCTATTCATCTTTACAGGTCAGGGTGATTTCACCATGTACAGTGGACTTTTCCCATTTTAGGCACTACTGACTTAAGCTGGCCATACACTATAAGATAAATTGTTCCAATCTAAGCATTTTTCAAGAGTGGGTAAAACCATGTTGAATTGCAGGGGAGGTAAATTGAATTAATTGCAATCAGTATTACAGGTGAGAGATGATGTTTCCAGCACAAGTGTAATAACAGTGTAACAGTAACGCTGGTCAGTATCTGTGTGTAACATGCAACAATAAAGTATTCTCCCTGCATGCAAACACTGACATTCATTTTACCCCCCCTGCAATTCAACATGGTTTTACCCACTCTTTAAAAATGCTTAGATTGGAACAATGTATCTTATAGTGTATGGGCAGCTTTACTCAAGAGTTGGCAAAAGTTAAATTTCATTAGAGTTGAAAGATGATGTTTCCTAGCTCAAGTCTAATAACATTGTAACAGTAACGCTGGTCAGTATCTGTGTAACTTCCAGAAGGGAGACACTAAATGCCGCCAATCCTGATTATGTAACAATAGAAACCTGGATAGCAAAGTAACTACAAATAACAGATAAATGTTAAGGAGAATTTATGTGCTTAAACATTCACATATTTATCATGAACAATTTTATGTTTATTTTGGATTTATCTCTTACAGCTGTTGTCGTGGTCTCCTTTGCGTTGTGTTGGCTGCCTTTCCATATTGGCCGTCTCTTGTTTGCCTGGGCCGGAATAGGAGACTACATGTTTTATGATCTGATCCAGTACTTCAATCTCACCTCGATGGTTCTGTTTTACCTGAGTGCCTCTATCAACCCCATGCTGTACAACATCATGTCGCAGAAGTACAGGGCAGCCATGAGCAGGATCCTAAACCCAAGGCAAGAGCCGCAATCTAGGAACATAATAAGGAGCGAGCAGTCATCACTGGAAAGGACAGAGCTGAGCTCCCTGTACTCGGTACACATGCACAAGAGGTCGTCCAACAAGGGACAGTCAGACACAGTGTCCTGTTAATTGTTTTTTTTTATCGTCATTCAGTGGCAAAATCTTACATGTTACCATAAGTAAACTCCATTTAATAGTTTCTGTGGTCTCTTCTCTTGAGTTTTAAAAGTAACACAATGGAGCTCTTCCAGGAGGGATTACTTATATCAAAGAGGTTTTAAAAAAAAAATCATTCAATGAAACAAAAAAAATAAAATAATCTTATATATATAAAAAAACAAAACAAAACATCAAATGAGGGTCATTGAGTTATGTGGAAAGGCTAGCAGGTTGAAGCATGTTTAATGTAGAAAAGAGGAGCCTAAGGGAAGATATGATCACTATCTACAAATACATTAGGGGTCAGCACATGACTTTTTACCCCTAGAACCGTACAGAGGAGACGTGGTCACCCGCTAAGATTAAAGGAAAGCAAGCTTAACAACCAGTAGAGGAAAGGGTCCTTTACAGTAAGGGCAGAGGAAAGGGCTCTTTACAGTAAGGGCAGAGGAAAGGGCTCTTTACAGTAAGGGTATAATTTACTGCCAGGGAAGGTTGTGATGGCAGGATCTATAGATATATTTAAGAAATGGTTAAACACATTTTTAAGGAATCCAGGGTTATGACAGGTAAGTAAACACCTTATTTAGGAGGTTTTTCAATATTGAACCAGATCGTCTTGCTTTATCTGGATCAACTCCGATAATAAGGTTAGGATAGCAGGAGATCCAAAATAGGTTGAACTTGATGGACTGGTGTCTTCATTCAACCTAATAAACTATGTCACCATATCCAGATTTAACTTACTGGACATATGAAGGTTAAATGCATAAATGTCGTCACTAGTATCATCTGCATGTGTGCGCGCCAGTGAACTCCCCTTTCTTGTGCACAGAGATAGACTTGCATACTGCACACAGGTTGTAATCTGGTCCTACGTTTCTATGTAAATACATTAACATGCAACAGTGCATATATTGGGGTTGTTTAATAGAACATTAATGTCATTACAACTACTACTACTACTAATGAGGAGGAATGGGTTGGTATCAAAACTGTTTTGGTAGTGAATGTGTACCATTTAGATGGGGAGGAAGACATCATAGGGTAAGAAAGACCCAAAGTGGGAGAACATAATTATGGTGGAAAAAACAGCACTTGCACAAAACCACATCATATAATAAAATTAAAGAAAGGCAGACTCTCCTACAACCATTTTTATACTTTTTATTAGACATTAAATATATTATCTATTTTATAGTAACAATTTAGTAATACATAAGCAAGGCAATCTTATATTGTAGAAGACCCCTCAAATTACAATGAAAATACAAAGCAATGTATTCCTAACAAGAACACCACTAAAAGTACATACATAAAGACTGGAATGTCATTAAATTGGTAAAAGAATAAAAGTAAACCATATTTAGGAAGGCAAAAAAAACGGGACCACTTAATGGCTCCATACTTACTATAAGAGCTAGTAAAATAGAGCTATTATCTTCTATACTGTATATCCCAGCTTCTCCCCTAATAAATATGGCCATGGATATGAAGTATAAATGAATGGCAGTGTGCTAATGTAATCCGTAACGTAAAAAGCCTTAATTTATTATGATCTGTTCAAAATGTTATAAAAAAAATGTTGTAACATGTAAAATAAATGGTTGTCGCGTAATGTTTTATCTGGATAATCAAACATGAAAACCAAAAAACAACCCTTTGGCAATGGAGAAAATAGTTTTTTCTTTTGTACAGAACACAAATGATGTGTAAATAACAGTAGAAAGGTAAATGTAGTAACATGTAAACATGCCTGTAGCTAGAGATATGCGACACTTAACCTGATTCTGTTCACAGATGGGACTTGGCCTTGCCAATCGGCAGAATGAACTGGCATATTGTAGATGAACGAATGGACTATAGATCCTGTGAAATCACAATGCACATATACAGTGACGAATGGCATTCTGCGGAATGGCAAAGGAAAGCAAAAAACACACAAAGATTGTACAGGTGTAACTGTAACACCATAGGATGTGAAAATGCGATCGTGATTTTTCGCTTCTCTTACGTGTGTACAGACAGATTTACACACATGGACATCTACACAATGCACAAAGGCGGGAAGGAAAAAAATAACAAAAAACCAGAAGTGATTTTCTGCGAGACGAATTTTCAGCTACAGGTCAAAACAGTACATTCAAACCTTACACTTTATGAGTCATTAAATCTAAAATAAATAAAATACCGTACAAAGGATATATTGGTGGAAAACAAGGCATTTTTGTATGCACCATACAGCTACTGTAAAGAAAGTGGCAATACACGTCTCTATAAAATATTTATATATGAAATGATACGCAGAGATATTCATAGATGATTGACACAAACCAGATCAGTACATAGAATGTCCATTATGTATTATTGACCTAATACAGGAATACACGTTTTTCTTTTTTTTTTTCAATTATATTTCGCACAACTGCAAACAGTTGACAGGATCGGTCGAGACTGACAAATATTATCTCACATTAAATCTGAACCTTACAATAATTACCTACAAATCTTTTCATTGCAGAAGTGTCATTCATTCATATTTTTTCTTTTTTTAATTATCCGTTGTAAAAATGACCATGTCGATTCTAAAATGAACGCAAAACTATGCTCATACAGCTGTAAACGGCTTAAATCAGATATAAAGGATCCTAAATAAAAACATACACTGTGAGATAAAAAGAAAACAATCTCAAATATAAAGTGATGGAATGTATATTTATATATATTTATATTTTCAGCATGAACATTTCTTACAAAAAAAACATCTTATATGTAAAAATATTTAGGTTAGTAGATAATACATAATATGGGCATCTCATAAAAAACAAAAAACGTGCGGTTTTACTTTTTTTTTACCTTTTTTTTTAGATTATAGACAGTATAAAAACATTTGCTCACTTTGAGCCAAATAGTGTAACATTTATAATAAATGCACTTTTTTTTTTCCTCCATAAAGACAAAAATCTGTGCTTTTTCAGAAAGTGCTGCAATATATTCTTGAGAAGCACAGACATTTAGTAAATTTGTAACATATAAATGAAATGCGAAGCAGGTCACAATATGGATTATAGATACAAAAGTCCCGGTATAGAGAAAGGTGTTGATAAGGTCTGTTATACCACAGTGGTAAAAGCATGGCATGGAATAAGACTGGCGTATTGCTATGATAATAAAGGAATACAACAATGACTTAATGCTAAATGCGATGAATACATATAAATCAGCTGCATGTTCCATGTGACATTTAACCTCCCCTCTCACACTTGGTATGCTGAGCCGCCATTTCGCCTATCGGTTCGCGAAACCCTATACGCATAAATACTGGTGAATTTTAGGTGGTGTCCACAGTGACTAAGAGAGGCACGCTTTAAAATACAATAGCTTAAGATACGCAAAGAGTCTACTCATGTAGAGGCAGGTGCGACTTATCACACAGCTAGAGTGCACTGGATTTCCTGTGGGCTAGCGACGGATAGACATATAAAGACTATTATTTAAAATAAAGGTAATCTATGGGTTAAATCTGCAAGCACAAAAGTAATAAATGCTACAAATATCTTTATGTAAATATACAGTGTGATTTCAAATAACTTTTTAAAGGCAATCATATATTACGAGATGGGCAAAAAGGTGACCGGTTAATTTGGGATTTGGATTCCAGCATCAGAAGCCTTTAGAAAGGACTCACTAAAAGCCTTGGAAATGACAACCGTTTCATCTGGGGGGGGGGGGGGAGTATATGGCAGTATATGAATGCCTTTTCATTCTAATATTTGATATAGTCTTTGTATTTAGTATATCTATTAAAATACATACCACTTTTTTCTTATTGAACAGTGATTGTGCAAATTGATAGTTCCCTGACAATGATGAGCTCTTTTTTTTTGTGTTTTATTTTTAAAGAGTTTAAAAATTTGCCGTTTCGGAAGTAAAAATGGAAAATCAAAATATTTAACGTATAAAAATTAGACTTCGATTCACAAGGCACGTATGTCTAAAAAGATGGTGCATCAGGTGGCAATAGCAATATCGTTACAAATATAACAGTTCTTTTTCTATTTGGTGTCGGAAGGCAACACATATTTATGGTGTTTTGTCCAAATTTTCAACTCACACGAATAGACCGGACATTACTTTACAAAATGACAAACATTACAAAGGAACGTGTCTGTTTACCTGTCAACGCACACACATTGGACTACCTCTATAGGACGAAACTAAAGAAGGACGACACACACAGGTACAGTATACGCAGATCTCAACGGCTATGACAAAGACGCGTCTCGCTGCCTATTTGACAGCTCAATTTAACGGACAGTTTCACAGTGTTTATATCTCAGAAGTTTTGCTGTACAGAGACAGACGTATAGACAAGCACACGCGTTTTTGTCTTTAGATTTTACGGCTTTGTGCACCTAATCCCTAATAAACCCTTCCTTGAGCACACTATAGAAGCCACGTAATGGTCGCGCTATGCGCGCAATGCTTTTATGCCATTGCAAAATGCGTTTTTAACTTTTTAAAAGTTTTGTGGTAACTTTACCACTTTGTTATAAACTTTTCCTTTTAAGAATGTGCAGTTCTTTAGAAATATTATTATATCCTCACTAGGCCAGTCACAATACTGGGTTGCCTTGAGCTTTCCATTCCCCTTAAACAAGGTGCCAAGTTAGGGTCTTCTCCCCATATAAATGTGCCTCCCTTCCCCTGACCCATTTTATCTGTCATTTTTAGACATATTTTACATTTTTAAAGGTAAATTTGGGAATTTTTATTTTGTTATTTGCATGTAATGTAAAGTCTATTCACTAAGCTAATATGTGTTTGACAGGTAACACACATAAAACCCAATACCACTGAACAGGGTACTCTGCAGAAGGTGCTGTAACCCATCGCAACCAATGTACAGCTTGGTAGATATTTTTACTCCATAATTGCGCACTCGTTTTCTAACATTATCTGCCATCGCCTTTACAACTCGTAATCACTATTCATAATTCATCACATCGACATATTCCAAGTCCTTTGTCTAACGCAAATCCGCTCATATTCATATACCTTTCACCGACAGAAACCAGACCGTCCATAAGCTACAAACTGCCCCCTATAGGAAACGGGATTCTCCACAAGATTTGCATTTCCCTTTGTCCCTTATTAAGCATATATGGCATCACCGTACACAGCAGGGAAGTAGCCTCATTACCAGAACGACCTAAGCGCAATATGCTCAGATATAAAAATATTCTATAGGTATTCTTTTAAACGGAATAATCAAACTGAACCCATAATGAATAATATACAATATGACGCTCCATTAGCTGAGGACATTGAACAGTGGCCACGCGCTACCCAATAGGCAGCAGAGTGCGGCTAGTTGGTCATCTTAAGAGGATGAGAGCATTATCGAAATGGGGGCGTTGGTCCCATTCTAAGACCATTTCTGAGGCCGGGATGGTATAAACTACAGAGTGGGTGTGATAAGCGCCCTCTGTACTAGACATACTGCCACAAACGCAAATGAAGTGTGGATGTCGAGGAAGTTCTAATTCAGAGCCTTCCGATCGATAGTCCACATGAACGTGGTATGTGACTCCCGTCGTCTGAAAGGAAGGCTGGACCCTGCATTAGTCTGACCATATTAATGCTGTGCTTCCAACTTCTAACACCCCCCCCCCCCCAAATTTTGTGGTACGGCGTTAGCCTGAACACACATATAGGGACGAGGGGGGGAGAAAAAAAATCTAAAATCCAGGACTATATTACTAAAAGATGTGAGCTGGTGAATGGTATACCCCATTTAAAAGCAAACACGGTTTCCCCAAATCATTTTTCTTTATGAGTTATTACCAAGTCTTATTTGACGAAGGTGCAATTTGTGACTAATCGACTCCACTAAGACCACAGGTCAGTGTGAAAACAGACACATATATACTTGTGTGACAAACAACCGTTTTGTGAGCTATCACATACAAAGCTGAACATTAAAAAAAAAAAAATAGGGACACGCTTTTGAAGCAAATGAGCCATCACATAAACGAACAGCACCGTCTTAACCATTGAGTGTATTAAGGCATTTAACACCATGGGCCTAGAATAACAGGAGTTAAAAATCCCGTTTTAAGATTTTCATGTTACATGTTCCACATACAGGAGGATTCTACTAATCCAGCCTCTCGATGAGTGAGCAGCAGAATGGAAATGCACTTATATATAATACAATCATTTCCATCTATAAATTTAATTAGAATAATTAAACANAAATATTGAAAAAAAAAAAAAAAATACGGTACGCATAATCTCGGGAACAGGGCGATTAAAATCTACTTAATTACAAAGTACTGAATGACAACGGCAAACAGAAACGCTACGACGGCAAACATCATGAGGAGCAGGATGGCGAACTGCTCGTCGCTGAGAGGCTTCCTCTTGTTCCGGGTGGACTCCAGCGCAGCGTTCGCACACGGCAGGTCCAGCTCTTGTCTTTGAGATGAGAATGTGGTGCTTGGGCTGTAAGGGCCGTACAACTCCTGCAATCCATTGGAATCCTGGCACTGTCGACCGGCACAAACTCGAAACCGGTATTCACAGTTTGTTTGAAAGTTTGTGAAAGCGAATGAGGTGTCTGTTCCTTTATATACCTGGTAAGAGGGAAAACATGGTGGTCAAGCGTATGTGTGATATATGCTCCCCCAAAATATTACTGTCTCATCAGACTGCTCCTTTTTAAATTATTTATCTTTACAATAATGTGATTTTAAATCATAGGACAAAATATCAATAATTCACAAGAACTGTAGATTAGGGGGTATATTTACTAAGCAGGGAGATTGCAGTGAAATTCGAATTTGGGGAAGTTGCCCATGGCAACCAATCAGATTTGAGCTCTCAGTTTCATTTTACACTCTGGAGAATGTGAACTCAAAT
>JABWIB010010159.1:0-11534 GCA_016617825.1 Platyplectrum ornatum | reverse complement strand
CATCAGGGAGATTATCCAGCACTTCAGGGAGTCAGGGAGATCACCCACTTTTCAGGGAGTCTCCCTGATATTCAGGGACAGTTGGCAACCATGACAAAAGTTGACACAGATGAGTCATCTACTTAGTATCCGCTTTTTTGAGCTCACTCCCACTCCCATTGTGCACATGAGCATTGATAATAAGCTCAGCTCTTACAATAATAAATATGTGTAAGCACAACCCTGCATCTGTCTCCTTTTGTGCATTAGTTAGAGATCTTACATTGTCTTATTTCTTGTGACCATTGGATATCTCAGTGGTGTTCCTTGTTTATATGAAAAAATAAAAATAATAAAATTAAAACTTTACAAAACTTATACCTAACCAATTATAACTAGATTATAACTATAATAACTAAAATACTTTAAAAAATGAAATAGTTTTTATTTCAATGGAACTATACATTTTTTGTTTATTTNCACTTAGAAAGCAGGTCTGGGATGGTACCAGCAGAGGACACATATGGAGGGCGCGTCCCCTGCTGCAGCACATATATAAATCTGAGAAACTTCCCTCATTTAAATATGTGATCCTGAGGTTGGAAGCACAAGCAGATGGATTGGCTCCCTTGCACACATCTATCTGCTTGTTAAGCTTGTTATACTCCCCTATACTCCTGAGGTGAGTACTGCTTAATTACTGGAAAACCTCATAAAAGATAAGAGACATCTAACTAAATTAGTGTAAGAAAACCATTAAATCAATGTATACCAATTATTAAAAAATAAAAGACAATGTTTATAAAAAATGTTAGAATCATTAAAATGAATACAACAAGAATGCAATAAAATAATAATAAGATAATAATAAGAAAATGAGGAGCATTTGTACCCAGATGATAACAGCTGGACCCAGATAGCTAAATGTAGCGGCATGCAGAAGAGCACATGGAACACTGCAAAGAGTATGACGCTGCTAAATCTGGAGAGGCTGCTGGCTGGTCAACCTTCTGACACTCTTCCCCCTTCCTCAGAGTGTAATACACAGGGTTAACACACAGCTCCCAATACACTGTATAACTTATTTCTTCTACATACTTTTTTGGGGTGGGTGAACCCCATATCTTCAGCGTAAGATCTGAGTTACAGGGTTTCTATTGGTAGAGTGCTCCAAGTGGTCACTCTCTATTTTTTCATCCCCTTTTCTTCCTGCACCTGGATAACATCTCTGGATCAGACCCTTTTTGTATTGTGTTATCTATCTTTTCCAAGGAGGCAGTATTAAAAAATTTCTACAGTAACAATGTAAGGTCACAACCTGAAAGCTGACGTTGAAAGTAATAAATGATTGTTTTAATCTTGCAGCTGGCCTGGCTAGGACTGAATGCATTTCTCTTTTGGAATTTCTATCTGGTCTATGATGTTGGAGAAAAATATTTCTACTCAAGACAGCTATATGGGGTAAATATAGTCNATTCTTTTAGAATTTACTAAAAATNATATACGTATCAAAGTTTGTTTTAGCTAATTTGCCTTATCTCTAGCATTTCTAGCAAGCAATCGAATTCTGTGATTGCATCACAAAATTCAGAGTTACAGGAGTTGACCAAGACCTGTGTAAGCACAGCGTGATTTTACACTACGTGCGTGCAGAAAGGGAGTGAGCTTGAAAAGTAACTGATCTGCCTGTGTCCACTTACATGCCCTCTTCTATATTTAAATTAGAAAGTGGGAGGTTTAGTGCTTCCTCAAATCACTTGCACCAGTTCAGGGTGTAAGGGAAAGATGGAATATGCATTTGTTGAATATAAGAAAACCCTGAATATAAGAATTTTTTTAAAAAATGTTTGGGAAATATAGCATAGCAAAGCAAAGCAAGGATGAAGGATATAGCTGTTAATATGTATCTCAATTACAATCAATCTCTTTAATAAGGATTGCTGACTCTCTTAGAGTTTCTGACTCNCCGCCTGAAGCCCCAATCTTTACATAGAATTGACGGAACTTAAAAAACACCCTTAAAAAATATATAATGTAACATACAGGGAGGCAGGCTTCAGAAACCCTGCGCCACCTCCATTTTGTTGTTGAAAAGTGCTTTTATACAACACAACCTCTNATGTATTTTGATGCATTCCTAATTCACATTACATAATTTTATGAAGTGGTAGTCATAGATGGATATGTTTTGTTTTAAATTCATTGATCCTGATAATAAAAAAGACATCAAAGAAGTTGGTAATTTTAACAGTAACAGGGAAAAAATNTTAACTTTATTTGTGCATAATATTCTTGTATTCCAGTCGGCATTGGCTTGGGCCAGAGCTCCTGCAGCATGTCTGAACTTTAACTGCTTGCTCATTCTACTGCCTGTATGTCGAAATCTACTCTCATTTCTACGAGGATCCAGTGCGGTAAGACCATATCAAAAGTAATGTTTCTCAAGTCAAGGAAACTATTTCTTTTAGTATTTCACAAGAGATACAAAACATCCTGTGNCATGGTTCCTACACTGTGCCTGCTGTGGGCAAGAAAACTAAAATCTATATTTTACAGTTTTCAAGACATGATTAAAATGAGTATCTGTAAAATCAAACAAACATGATATCGACTAGACGTCTCTGTTATTATTTAAAGCAGGCCACACACTAGAATGATGCACGTTACGGTTGCCCATTGTTACAACCAATCAGATTTGAGCTCACATTTTCCAGTATGTAAAATGAAACTGAGAAATTGAATCTAATTGGTTGCTATGGGCAACATCCCTGATATTCCAGTCCTGCAGTTTAGTACATTTAGACCTAGGACAATTTTTAACCCAATCCACAATAATTCTGGATTTGGGCTGATAATCGTCCTAGTGTGTGGCCAGCTTTATAATGACATTTCACAACTATAGTTTAATGTATACACAGTGCACAATTCAATCAGGTTATATCATAAAGTTGGTTGTTCGGTGTATATATATATATATATATATATATGTAACAGTTCAAGATATGAGAAAGACGATTATGAGTTCATTTTATGTGAATAGCAAGAAGAAACTCATTGAAAAGTTGCATAATTGAACAAAATTAGCATTTATGTAACTCATGGAAAATGTGGCTTTCTGATTTTATCATTATTTCCTTAGTGCTGTGGGAGAAGTATTCGACGACAACTGGATAGAAACCTCACTTTTCACAAGATGGTGGCATGGATGATTGCGCTGCATACAGGTCTCGCAGTCTAATAAACATTAAATATTGTGCAAATTTCATGATAATAATAAAATATATTCCAGGAACTCCAGGATTTTGGCCATTGCTCCCAGGCCTGTGCTTGAAGCAAAGTACTGTATCCAAATCACTGCTTCAAACTTTCAAACGATTCAAACAACATTGAGACGCATATTAAAAAAAGACGCATGTATTCAGTCATAATATATAATAGATAGGAAAAACACACTTTTTTTGTTTTTTCTCGTCTTCGCACGGGATTGAATGGGCCCCATAAAGTGGCAACTATTAAAATGACATAAGAGATGCAAAGCAGCATTACAGTACTACATTTGGAGCAGGGACAGTGGTCACTGCAAATCATCGAGGTGTTAGGGGGTTTATGTTTTATTTCAAATATGTAGATGTTGCACTTAGCATAGCAATATATATAGAGAGAAAGAGAGAGAGAAAGAAAGAGAGAGAGGGAAAGAAAGAGAGAGAGAGAGAAAGAGAGAGAGAAGAAGCAGTCACTCAGCAGACTGTACCAAAAGTGCTGTGCCCAAATAAAAAGTGTGCATGCAATATGGATCTTGAAGTTGTGGAAACAAACTGTATACCTGGTTCAGTTACTTTTTGTCTAATCATGGAAGTGCTTTACTTNAATCTAACAATGGTTTTCATTTTAAATTTAATCAGCTATTCACACTGTGGCACATTTGTTTAATGTGGAAAGATTGGTGAATGCACGAGTAGAAGAAAATGGTACAATTAAAGCCGTTCTTTCTGACCTGGGGGACAACAATAATGAAACATATCTCAATTTCGTTCGATCAAAAGTACCAGTAAGTAATACAATTCTGTCTTACTAGGACATTTGTTCTAATTCTAGAAATAATGTATGTATGACCAAAAACAGAAGTAATAAAACATGTACTATAAATGATAACTATATTAGAGTTAAAAAGTAAATGTAACACTTAATGTACATAGTAAAGATTGTATTAGATAGTAAATAAACCTTCGGTTTTCTCTATGTATTATAAAACANTATACAATTATGATGTAGATAAGTAAACAAAGGTTTACTAAAATATATTTCAGAATATCTCTGATTATAAGATAGTCAACCTATTTTAAATATATAACATGGATAAAGATATAAATATATAACATGGATTTTTTTTAATGTATAGTATTTTATAATGAATTTCTTAACTGCTGCCTGTTTGATGTTATTTTCCAACAGAATCCAATAGGTGGACTTAATGTGGCGTTTACTTTTCTTGCTGGACTCACTGGAGTAGTGATTACACTGGCACTAATTCTTATAATCACGTCATCTATGAAAACCATTCGCAGATCATACTTTGAAGTTTTTTGGTACACACATCACTTATTCGTTATCTTCTTCATTGGTCTTGTAATCCATGGGGCAGGGTATGTATTCAGTCATACACTCACTGTACTACCTTCACTAATGCTCAATAATACTCTGTTCTTGAATGTAATGACAAGTTTTCAGTAGATTACTGACAATATTTAAGGAATCTCTCCTATACATATGAAGTGGTCAATTTGAACATGGCAAAAACGAAATTCTTAGGGCTAGATTACTTGTGGAAAAGGAAATACGTTACATGTTCCCCATAGAAACCAATCAAATTCTATCCACATTCTCCAGTAGGAAAGTAAAAACTGGGCCTATATTTACTAAACTGCGGGAATGAAATAGTGGAGATGTTGCTCATGGCAACCAATCTAGATCTTATTTTACCTGCTGAAAATGTCATCTTAAATCTGATTGGTTGCTATCTGCAANATCTCCACCTTTCTATTCACGCAGTTTAGTTAATATTTGGACCTGAAGTCTGGTTGGTTGCTATAAGCAGTTTAGTAAATCTAGCCCTAGAGTTTTTTGTTTAAAGTCTGATGTTTCTTTCAGAAACCAGTTTAAACTTTAAAGTTCAAGAATAGAGTATATTAAAACAATGTCATATTTTTTACATTAAAAAGAAAGTTTCACTAATGAAAATGTAACTGTAAAATATAAATATTCGAAATGACATATCCTTTATAGAGAATTTTTTACTCTTCTGCACTACAATTGACTGTTTCATTAGATATATACATAAATTATCAGATTATCATCTATTTGTAAAATCTGTTATGAATTCATAGAAAACATTTCTTGGGTATTAGGTTAAGGATATTTCTGTATTTTTATGCACCAAAACGTGTATGTATTAAAATGGAAATTGATTATATACCCACACAGTGTCACCACTGTGGTCATCATAGATCCTTTAGGAGGTGAATCTGTGCNACCTTTTCTATATAGTTATTTCAATATTGGAAATGTATAGGTATACTTACAATGTCTTTTCTTAAACATAATGTTTAAGAAAAGATTTAGCCCCTTTATAATGCTATCTGCCATTTAAAATGTTTGTTTAAATCATACTGCCATATGTGCAGGACAGCCATAGGGGGGAAACTGTCAGAATGTTTGCTGGTCAGGTCGATGTGCAGAGATTTCCCTGTACATCAGTTCTACATATGCAGTTTATACAGTATGCAATGTGTTTGGTCACTTAGCTTTACCAAGCTAGTCTGCATTGTGCAGGTATGCTTTGTGTCATACTTTCAAAGACATGCAAGTTACTGTTGCATGCACCTTCGTATTGCACACAGCCCACCAATGTTTTGGGCCCAAATGTACAGTATGCTTCTTACATGTCATTTCACATGCACCTATGGTTTAACCTCCTAGTTATTAGTTTATATGGGTGGTTATGGTTAATGTTTTAATGTTTTGTATTATACACCTGTTTGTTTAACCATGCCTGAATTTTTTTTAGACGCATAGTACGAGGGCAGACAGATGATAGTCGAAAAGTTCATAACCCTGAAANATGTATACATAACTTTACTGAATGGGGCTCAGAAAAATGTCCGATTCCACAGTTTGCAGGAAATCCACCAATGGTATAGTATTTTTCTTTTGAAAANCNTTTGAAAATCTATCAGTAAGCTTTTAGAACATCATAATAAGGATAAAACTTTTTTCTATGTCCATATATACAGAAGAGATGTATGGGCACACATCCTCTGTAGTACATTACTTTNATTAAGCGTATACAATTTTATTACAACCATGAACTTTAATATAATAATGCATATTTTTTGAATAAATTAGCATGGTAGTGTTTTCTTGTTTCTCATATAGACATGGAAGTGGGTGGTAGCCCCTATGGCTCTATATGTCATTGAAAGGCTTATTCGGTTTTGGAGATCACAGCAAAAAGTTGTCATAACAAAGGTAATTTATTCAGCTGTACTGTAATCAGTATTTTCATATATTTGTATACTATACTGTACTATATTTATTGCTAAAGTTTCTCAGTTTATTAAATGCAGTTACTTAAACGCAAATGTTTATTTAAAATGATTGCCATTTTAAAATAATAAACAGTAATGATTAAAAAACAAATTTCTTTGTCACAGTAGGTGAGTCATATATTACCTGCAGTCCATATACTCATCACTACAGTTCACACTTATTATCATTTTTATCGCTTTTGATGGAGAGTGTGCCTGAGGGAGCAGACTGGTTAAGCTCTTCTGTCAATGTTGTTTCCTGCATGTCAACTTATTATGACTTCATTTGGAATCTTATATATAAATATATATCAATATATAAAGGCAAATAGAGACAACCATTCAAATTTGCTTGTTTAGTTTTTTTTTTGTATTTAAAGCAACAAAATTGAGGTAGATACTTAATAACACCATTTGTATTGTAGAGTATAAACTAATCTCACTATGACAAGCTATAATATATTATATAAATGACACAAGCGACACTGTATATATATGTAACCTACCAGACATTAGAATCAACAAAATGGCTGATGTTAATGACGTTGTTAATTCTTCATGTAGGTGGTTACGCATCCTTTCAAAACAATAGAGCTGCAAATGAAGATGAAGGGTTTTAAAATGGAAGTTGGCCAGTATATATTTGTCCAGTGCCCTGCAGTATCCAGCCTTGAGTGGCATCCNTTCACCTTAACATCAGCACCAGAAGAGGATTTTTTCAGCATTCACATTCGTATAGTTGGAGACTGGACAGAGGGTTTGTTTAAAGCTTGTGGTTGTGACAAGACTGAATTTCAGGATGCATGGAAACTACCAAAGTAAGTAGAACTGTATTGTCTTCTGTGTGAATGGTTGTATTTACTGTATTTGCAATGGAATGATCAGTATATCTGATTATGAGAGATTTTAGCTATCTAGTAATTATATTTTATAATGGTTATTCTTTTCTATATATATACATACATATATAATTATATTTTTTAATCATTATGGTATATTTTATAATCTAACATTGTAACAGTAAAGAAGTAAATGCAGCAGCTATACTCTTGAATATTTACACCACTAGGCTTTCAGTAGATGGCCCTTTCGGAACAGCGAGTGAAGATGTCTTCAGTTATGAAGTAGCAATGCTTGTTGGAGCAGGTATTGGAGTCACCCCATTTGCTTCTGTCCTGAAATCTGTCTGGTATAAATACTGTAACAATGCATCAACCCTGAAACTTAAAAAGGTATGTGCCTTGATATAGAACTAACCATCCCTACATGTACACTATATGAAACTATAGCACTTTATGGTAATGAGGTCCCAAGAAGGTCCTTTAGAAGGTCCACCTTGACAACCCTTAAGCTAATGCCTCACATACCTAGTGAAGAGATTGTGTAGTATACTGGAATCAGCGGTTCCAAGCTGGTGCTTTTAACCTTATGCTGAAGTAATAATAAAACAAGTTATTCCTATGCATTAATTTAAAGTCTGGCTTGTGACTCCCAAATGCTGATTCCAGTATATATATATATATATATATATATATATATATATATATATATATCTGCAGATCACTCTCAGTGAAGAAAAAACAATAAAAACCACCAATCTTAATAAATTACGGGCCCCTGGCAGCTCCGGGCCCAGGTAAAGAGTACCAGCCTCTAGATGGCCCTGAACCTAATCACCAGCAAATAGATAATGTATAAAGGATATTACCATCCCTTGCAGTTCCTGTAATGACCTTGTATTATTATTTATTGACATGGCTTAATATTACATTGTCTGACTGTTAAACAGAAGCACAGGAGAACTGTAATGGTTAATATTTTATATGCTTATAAACAAAATATCATATAGTGTACAANTAAATGATGCACATAATTTGATGTTATACACTGTAAAGACATTGAATCTGTTTTATTTAGAATTATAGTACAGTAGCCCTTTGTTTGTATGCAGAACAAAAAAGAATNACACCAGAAGGCCTGAACAGATTATTTTCATTGCCTGTTGTGTGTGTTTCAGATCTATTTCTACTGGTTGTGCCGTGACACACAAGCATTTGAATGGTTTGCAGATTTGCTACAATCCCTGGAAACTCAAATGCAAGAGAGGAATAATGCAGATTTTCTGAGCTACAACATTTATCTCACAGGGTGGGATGAAACCCAGGCAAGGACACTTTTTTTTCACATATCATTGTGCTAATGTTGCAAATGTAGTCATATAAAATACAGTAATACCGAAGTATTATAGAACTATATCTTTGCAGATGTATTTCCATGCAATAAAACAACACTTTTCCATAACCTGTTCCTAATAAACTACAAAATAAGGATAGGATAACTATATAATGTTAGATGTTAGTAGTGTTAGTAGTATTTCAGTAAATTAAACAGTGACAGAACACTGCTAAAAATCATTAAATACACATTATTTAACTCAGCATGGGGCTGATCCAAATTTACACTTACAACTTTTTTAAGGACNAAACAGGTTTGAATATAAACTACTGCCAAAACATGTTGCAGTGTGATGGGTAATTTAATTTCAATATTTTGCATGCAGGGGAAATACTTTGCTTTTGCAACAAAAAATGTTTTGTAACACACAATGTTTTGTACTNGAGAAAGTGACTTCTATCTATCACAGCTTTTTTGTAACTATGGGGCTGATTTAATTTGTGTTTGCGAGGCTAGTGATATTAAAGGCAAAATCCTTGGTAAGAGTCTGCCAATATTACTGTACTGCACTCTAGGCATGGTATGACATAGATAAGAAATAAAAATGACAAATGTATTTTTGTTAAAAGTAGCAGAACCTTGCAATTATTACACCATAGGCTATATTTATAGTTATNTATTTTTATAATTGATGTGGATTGCCCCCATTCGTTTTCATCAGGCCACAGCATTCTCTTTACATCATGACCAAGAGAAAGATGTGATCACTGGTCTAAAGCAGAAGACCTTGTATGGGAGACCAAACTGGGAAAATGAATTTAAGACCATTGGCAGTGCCCATGCAACGTAAGTATTATGCTTATAATAAACCAATGACAGTGTACTGTAGGTAAAAACAACCAGGTGGCTGGTGGAAGTGTAGGGAAACTTGTATGTTCACTAACAGGAATCTCTGAGGAGCTGAACTTAGCCAAGACTATAATTTCCTCATAAACCATCATGTTTCTTGTTTCTAATAATAAACAGAAGTCCTGCATTAATAGATGTTGTTTACAGTATTAAAATGAGTATTAAGCATGCTTTGCAAAGGGNCTAACTTCCCTTTTACTGGACATAAATAGTGTACAGTGTACATAAATACCGGTATGTATTGTAGCTATAACAATTCAACTATGTTTATTTACAGAACAAACTCTTAGAATTTCATGGTACATTCATTACTATTAGCATATTTAGGGCTTAGAAAATTATATTTATTTCATTTGAGAATATCTATGTTCCTTGATACATGTAATAAACAGTAATATTGTTATTNATTTCTATATCCAGCTCCAGAGTGGGTGTTTTCCTGTGTGGCCCTGAAAACCTTGCTGAAACCCTCAGTAAATTGTGTATTGGTAACTCCAGTGGTGATCCTAGAGGAGTGCACTTCATCTTCAACAAAGAAAACTTCTAAAAGTGTATTTAAATTACAGCTCCACTTATATTATATGTGAAGCTGGCCACATACTATATAACGTACAAAGGGATATTGCGCGGTGTGTTGCCAGCATTAAATTTAATGCTTTTTCTTACAGCTTCATGCCTATTCATTGATGGTTGGATTATTCAGCTGTTTTGTCCTAGCATTAGAAGGCTTTTAATGTAATACTGTATCTACTGGTGCNGGTCTATAATGATCCACTGATTCATTGACTGTCTGTTTATATTGGATCATGTATAAAAAAGTCTTGTTACTAAACACTTAGGTAGAACATACCAGTATATTATTTGTATGTAAACATGCAAAGTAATGATTTTATGATATTGATTTTTTTTCTTATTATTTTAGAAGAATGATAAACAGTTCAAACCCTTTCTGTATTGCTGGATGGATGCTGATCCAATATGCAGGAGATGGCAATAAGTACACACAGTCTGACAACAATTTCCAGACACAATTACTTTCCTAAAGCTGGCCATACACTATAAGATAAATTGTTCCAATTGAGAGATTTTTTCAAGAGTGGGCAAAACCATGTTGAATTGCAGGGGAGGCAAATTGAATTATTTGCAAGCAGTATTACAGGTGACATGCGTTGTTTCCATTCCACGTCTAATAACAGTGTAACAGTAACAGTGGTCAGTATCTGTGTGCAAAATGCAAAAATAAAGTATTCTACCTGCATGCAAACACTGAAATTCATTTTACCTCCCCCCCTGCAATTCAACATGGTTTTACCCACTCTTGAAAAAATCTTGGAACAATTTATCTTATAGTGTGTGGCCAGCTTTAGTCTACTGATGTAGTGCAGAAAATTCAAGTGGCTGGTTTCTTCTGGATACAGGAGCTTTGTTTAAGATAATAACATCAAAGAAATTCTGTATAGGTATTATAATTTATGTGATGAGACTTCAGATATGAAGGCTCATCACATAAATAGTTGGCACAGTTTAATATGCACATAAATATGTATTATTTTTCTGCTAAACTATTTATGAATTGCTTGATGGCCTCTTGTAGCTATAACAATGAAGTTATGTTTATTTACATTACAGTTATAATTTCNTAGTACATTCATTACTATTAACGTATTGTGTTTCCAGCTAACCTCCTGGTACCAACGGGAGTTGCTTGGGAGATCTCATCCTTTTTGAGCCTGTCCTTGTTTGCCACTCCCCCCCCCCTTTGACTTTCTGCACCTTGCTCTTGTTTTTGTGTGATCACTGGACTCTTTCATTGGGGAACCTTTAGTCATTGTCATGCTTGCCTTTATTGATGTACATTTGTTATGTGTTGGACCTTGTTTGCTGTTC
>JABWIB010010158.1:14993-27977 GCA_016617825.1 Platyplectrum ornatum | reverse complement strand
ATCTATGTTAAATCCTCGTCCCCGGAACGCTTGCTGCATGCATTGCTTGGTGATGTCTCTCGTGCTGTATAGAGAAATGATCTGAGGGGCGATCGATGCTCTTTCCATTCCAGGCTATAAACGTGGACACTTATCTTGTGATTCTCGTATAATGCTGTGTAAGTTTGTACAACATAATATAGACTTGGCAGCCGGTGTGACGACGCGCTGACTAGACTGTGCTGGAGGTTTGTTTTATCTCTCGTGTATGTTTATGCTCAGCCTGATGATTAAACTAAGCTGCGCTTTGGCCATATGATGATAGGGTGGGCTATGGCATGGTTTCCACAATTATTTATTAGAATAGATCTATGCATTAGATTAGAAGAATGCCCCTTTTAATTTTTATATAGCGATGTAAGTGACAAGGCTGTTATTTCTTTATTTGTAACTGTTTCAAAGGGCAGCGCGATGGCTCGGCGAGTAGCACTGATGGCTCACAGGGCTAAGGTTGTAAGTTCGATTTCCCCGGAACAGGTCCTTATCTGTGTGGAGTGTCTATGTTCTCCCTTACGTGCTATAGATTGATACATAGATGCAAGCCTGCGTGCAGGGTCCACTTCCCCCACCAATTCTGTCTGATACACATTGTAAAGCNCTATGTAATATGATGGTAAAAAAAAAAAATACAATTGATAATGGCTTCCATTAAAGTGCAGTTTAGCACAGTATAAATGATGGTACATTTACCTGTCCTCTTCATAACTTGCTCACCTACCCATTAAATATAGTCTTTGGGGCATCATTTCGGAAGTCTCCATTAATTATTAATGTGACGGATATTTTCTATTTATTAAATGCCTCTCTGAGCTGTCTTCTATTCTCCGGTTGGAACAGATACCTGGGGATGATTTAGTAAAGTGTCAGCAGTTTGGCAAATAATGTAACATTGTATGTGACAGCAGCTAACACATAATTACCGGGGTGATTATACGTCTCTCGTGCTGCCTCCGGGCGCCTGGCACCTATCCCCGGCCAGCGCGTCTCTCTCTCCCTGCAGAATGGGTGCTGGATGCTGCAGGGTGAGGAGACCTTGTGCTGTGTGTGATGGTCGGAGAGCAGTCTCCACTGGAGATTAGTCACATAGGGGACACGCTCCGGTCACTAGGGCACGCTTCTTAGCTGCTATGGTGACTGGGATTTATCCAGCCCTGAACTAATCATAATGCTAAAGCCAGATCTCTGCTGTATATGAGGATGTTAGAAATGAGGTTATACTGTAGTATATAGTGTGTGTATGTGTATGTGTATATATATATATATATATATATATATGTATGTATGTATTATCAACACCTTCAAATATAACATTGCAATCGACTTAATGTCCATAATCTGCTGATTCATGAATGATTCTGCCCTAAAAATAATAGTTACAATTTTAGTTAATTCTTACAGCCAAACTTTTCCATTCATTGAGAGAGGAAACATTGTCTTCATGGGCAGTATCGGGCTCCCTGTGTGGTTTAGTCACCATAGCTAGTACAACAATGATAGTACTGATGTCACTGTCTGCTGTATCGCTGCAGCAATCCTTAAAATAAATATCATTAAAAATAGCTTACATTTTATTTATTTCCTTACCTTNCCCCTCCTTCTCTGTCCCTACTCTTTCACAATTGTAATGTTTACGATTGCAGTTACATGGTACAGGAAGGTCCCTAAGGAAGTTGCTACAGGACTATGAGCGAGCTCTAAGGCAATGTATAAATAATAATAATAAAAGGCTGTACTCCCTGAATACAATGTGACTGGAACGCGGCTCATTCTGTTGTTCAGGTCACCTGGAATGGTGACGTTCTTGTCTGTAGTGGGATCTTTAACAATGGATTGTGGCTCCAGTTTGCTAGTTTACTACATGGTTCACTCCAGAGGTTATGTTTACTAAACTATGGGAATGGACGAGATGTTGCCCGTAGCAACCAATCAAATCCCANCTCTCNTACTCCAGTATGTAAAATGTGTTAGAATCTGGTTGCTATGGGCAACCTCTCCGTTTTGGTAAATACAGGCCTAGGTGTTGGTTCTGTTGTAAGATTACCATAATAAAGGTTGATTTGGAAGTCAGTGTTTGAATCTGTTTAATATGGTGTTATCCTATCCAATCTAATAGGACACAGTAAAGCAATGGTTCTAGTAAGCGTTGTAATAACATAGATAAGGTTCAGATACTATCACTATGCTCTATGCTTATCACAGTTCTGTGTCCTGTCTTCCAGGTGTAGTAGAGGGTGATCTGTCAGCNGTGGAGGCGTTCAAGACGTCAGGAGGAGACATAGCCCGGCAGCTCTCCGCCGATGAAGTGCGTCTGCTGAACCGCCCGTCGGCCTTTGATGTGGGTTACACTCTGGTGCACCTGTCTATTCGCTTCCAGCGGCAGGACATGCTGGCCATACTTCTGACAGAAGTGAGCAGCCAGGGGTGACACTAAATTCCTTCCTGCCCTCCTGACTCCTATTCCTGGCTTTCCCACATGTGTGTTACCTCTTCCGCATGCGCTCGGCTCCATGCGAACACAGTGTTAAACCGCGCACGAAGCCTTTTCATGCAATACGTATAAATATTTGATACNCGCTAAATATTTCATGGAAGTCCCTCCAGGTTCTGCATTATTTGTGCACCATGAGCGCCGTCCTTTTTAAGTTACTAGAACAAGTCTTTGAGATTTGCATGGTATAAGCCTTTCATTGTGTATTGCCTGGAATGACTGCCCCCATAGTCTTATCTCGAAACGGCTTTACATTTTGCAGGTGTCTCAGCATGCGGCCAAATGTATCCCGGCCATGGTGTGTCCGGAGCTCACGGAGCAGATCAGGAGGGAGATAGCGGCTTCCATGCACCAGAGGAAAGGAGACTTCGCGTGTTACTTCCTAACAGACCTTGTGACGTTCACCTTACCTGCAGGTGAGTGTTCACATTGAAAGCTAGGACAGCACCAGGCTGAGTAAGTAATGCCTCTCACCCGGCCATCAGGATGGACTCTGAAGGGTGTTCATTTGATATATTGTGCTTCCCCGATAATAAGACCTACCCTATTTTTTGTAAAACAGTCCAAAATAAACCCTAGTGAATTTCCCAGGACTGGAGGGCATCATGGGGATAAAAGCAGGACTGTTTATATAAATCTCTATTAATGTTAATTAAAATAAGACCTACCCTGAAAATTTTGGGAAAAAAAAAAATATAGTGTCTTATTATCGGGAAAACACGGTAGACTTTTGCATGGAGCTCTTAAATTTACGGAAACACTGTCAATACTTGCTAGAAAGCAACCAAGTTGTCAATCTCTTACTTTAGTTGGGTATTGGCTATTTTACCTGTGTTTCCGGCCAGGTTAATATGTCTTAGTGATAGGCCAGTGTAATGCGGAATATGTTTATGAACACAGTTAGGACCATGTCTATGTACACATTGTTTAATCTGCCTGGGCGATGCTTGATGCTATATACATATGTTATGGGCACTGTTAGACCCCACTGACCTGTGCTTTCACCCCCTGCAGACATTGAAGATCTGCCTCCCCCTGTTCAGGAGAAACTGTTTGATGAAGTCTTGGACCGGGATGTGCAGAAAGGTACATTTAATATAATNATGCTATATAGTATAATGCTATTGATTTGCCTGCTGCATTATGCTATAAGTTTCCTATGTACGTTTTCCAGAGTTGGAGGAGGAATCTCCCATCATTAATTGGTCCCTGGAGCTGGGGACCCGTCTGGACAGCAGACTTTATGCACTTTGGAACCGCACTGCAGGAGACTGCCTGCTGGACTCTGTACTACAAGCCACATGGGGCATCTATGACAAAGACTCGGTGCTAAGGAAGGCTCTACACGACAGCCTCCATGACTGCTCCCACTGGTAAATGTGCGGTGCACCTTGCAAGCGAGCGCTTTCCGTCCCTGATCGGTTAGGAGTGCAGTCTATTACTGGTTAGCATAGCACACCTCTGATCGCTGCCCCCTTGTGGTGGCTTCACAAAGTGGTTGACGTTATGACGGTATCACCTAGAAATGTTTTCCCAGCATGGAGTATCCCCTCCTGCCGNTCTCTGACTCGCTGTGCCTCTCTCTGCAGGTTTTACAGTCGATGGAAAGAGTGGGAGTCCTGGTACTCGCAGAGCTTCGGGTTACATTTCTCTCTAAGAGAGGAACAGTGGCAGGAAGACTGGGCGTTCATTCTGTCACTTGCTAGCCAGGTAAGCATTGGAAGCTGTCTCTTATTGGCATAACTAAGCAACAAGATCCTGGCAGTTGGGCGTTTTGTGGTGGTTGCATCAGTGGCTTAATGGCTCTCCACAGATAGAAGCACAGAAGTTATTTCGATCTCCTTCCCCTGGGAGAGACGGCTATGCTGATCAGGTGCTCAGTGATGCAATCTATAATTCCTAAGTTACAAGTAATAGGTGCAATATCCATCCTACTAGAGCGTTGTCTTCACTGCATCTCTGATGGCTTCCAAGGTCGTCCTGATTTGTAAGCCTATATTTACAAAGCTGTTGGTATTAAAAAGCTGGAGATTCCTACAGTTTGGTAAATACAGGCCTTGAAATCTTCTGTATGTAAGGATGGGTGTAGTAAAGTTAGACGTAATGGGTAGCACTGCTGCTCATAAGAAACTTACAAGAGTGTGTGTACAACAACATGTAAACAGCTGAGGTTTAGAAGAGCAACCAAGGTGAGTTTTACATGTTAGTGTTGTATTGCACATACAAAACAATGAATGCAAAAAATGAGACCATGGTGTATTGAGTAGCAGCGGAGGAAAATCACAGCTTTTCTTAATAGATATTTCCTTGTCCATTCAATTCTCTTTGCTTTTAATCTAGTGCAGGGGTAGGGAAGCTACGGCTCTCCAGGTGCTGTCAAACTACAAGCATGCTGGGACTTGTAGTTGACAACACCTGGTGAGCTGCAGGTTGCCTTCCCCCTACATTAGAGGATTGCTTTACCTCAATATACCACCACCTCTATGAAGAACTAGAAGTCCCAGCATGCTTTAACTACGACAGTGGATATCAGGCAAAGCATGCTGGAACTTGTAGTTTGACAACACCTGGAGAGCTGCTGGTTGCCCACCCCTGATCTAGTGTTAAGGCAACTATAAAGATTTTACATTTTTAGTTAAAAACCCCAAATAATAATAATAATAGACTTGGCTTGGAAATAACACTGTCACAGCATAAACATAAATTGTTCCCTTCTCAATAACTTAGTTGTTGGTCGCTGTCTCAGAGCCAGACTCGCTAATGTCTTCAGAAGCACAGAACGAGCCTCCGCTCCACATTGATTTCTCATATTGCTGGACACAAAGCTGCGCTCCTGCCCTCTAATCGGGTACAGAGTGTTCCACTCCCTTGTTATCCCACGCGGCACAGTGTGACCNGACCGGTGGGAGCTGGAAACTTGTGTGACTGCGATAGATTGAAGTGCAGTGTGTGGGCTCAGCTGTTGGTCATATAATTGGCTTGGTTTAACATCGCTTACGGTCTCCTGCATTCATTCTGTTTTAATGGCAGTGTCTGTGTGTGCTCCTTTATATTCTGGAGCGTCTATCTCCACACTCGCTGGTTAACCCCAGTGATTGCATTTGACAGGCATGTTCTACATGCCCGCTCCCCTCAGCACCTTCCTTGTGTCCGCTAATGGCACATTATCCTGGAATGTCTCAAACGTATGGCAAATTATCTGGATGATTTCTGCTATGACAACTTCAAGGTTTCCACAACACAGATTTACAAAGGCTTTATTTTATCTGGCACATGTACCACGGTAGTGTAATGTAATGAAAACACGAGGTTACTCCAGTTTGGCATTTGATGTATATTGAATGATCATAATGGATCATTCCTACTATTTATCTCCCCTTAATGTATATTTTGGAATCAAATTGAAAAAGCAATTTATTGACACGACGCATGCGGTCACTGCGCATAGGATCCAGCTCTCCCCCAATGTAGGGGGTAGGTGCATGCAGGTAGTAGTTTTTAATTTATCAGATCATTCATGTGTTCTCTCCCGAGTAGTCTTGGTGGCAGATGGAAGTTACTTGTGTTACTGTGACGTTTATTATGTTTGTGTCTTGTGTTGCAGCCAGGGGCCAGCCTGGAACAGACGCACATCTTTGTACTTGCGCATATTCTTAGAAGACCAATCATAGTATATGGAGTGAAATATTACAAGAGTTTCCGCGGGGAGACGCTGGGTTACACTCGTTTTCAAGGTACCGCAATCCTCTTCTGCCTTAATAAAATGCTCGACATTAATGGAGCTAGAGACACATAGATGTTTTGTTAGCTGGAATCTGTTTACATGACATTATCCTGCTGATTGGCCTTTGTACGGGCTAAGTATTCATCTTTGAAGTGTAAGAGACACTGAAAACCTCTTGTACAATTCCTTATGTGTACTTCATGTAGTGAGTCTATGTTTAGTAAGGGAATAACCTGAAGTAATCCCCATTGTCCAGTTTAGTGTCTGTTGGGTGTACATATATACAAGCGATCTGTGTTTGAGTTGTATAGAGATCGCAGTGACGCCTCTGCTTTCTCCATCAGGTGTGTACTTACCTCTCCTGTGGGAGCAGAGCTTCTGTTGGAAAAGCCCCATCGCCTTGGGCTACACCAGGGGCCACTTCTCCGCCTTGGTAGCCATGGAGAACGACGGCTTTGACAATCGCGGCGCTGGTGCGAATCTGAACACGGATGACGATGTAACCGTGACGTTTCTCCCGCTCGTGGACAGCGAAAGGAAACTCCTGCACATTCACTTCCTGTCTGCGCAAGAGGTGAGCGGGACACTGTATAGGGAGCGTGCGCAATGTCCGCGCGGGAGGACTGTATAAATATTACAGGAAGGATTGAGTACAGTTTGGAAGGAGTTAATGTAGGGTTTCCTGTGCAAATCCACCTTTATGGGCTATTGGTCTTCCCATACTTGTGGAATGTGATGATGCACAGAACACTGGAATTCTGTCTGGAGCACCATCATGTAACACTCATTTCCCAACTTGTATCTACCATAGAGGCATAGAATTATGTTCATGTTTCCCATAACTCCTCCATGTTCATTTATAAGGATAACATGACTATGTTCTAGGTCATGTTTTCGAAGAACTGAACATGAATCTAGAACCAAAGACTAATGGCTATCCAACCGAATGTCTAATGCCAGTAATGGCTGGTATGTTTTCTTTTGTAACATATATGCTTTCATTATGGGTATTACCCGCATTCTAATTAAGGAAGTGCAGGGCTCCTCCCATGATTAATAATTCATCCAGGTTATTTTAGTCAAACGTTTTTCCCTTTTGTGATGTTGTTGAATCATGATTAAATGACCTATTAATTCCTCGCACAGACGCATCNTGTCTCCTCACGGGATCCCTTTTGTTGGACATTACAAATAAATATATTTCCAGTATTATAATAATAATGGCAATACGTCTATAAACTGGTAGTCATGAAAAGGTCTGCTTTCTATAGAGGTATAGGGCAGCTAATGGCAGTAATGGTCCATGGAAGTCTGTCCATAGGATCCAGCAACATTATTTACTTTAAGGGGGCAGGTGTATACAGGTAGGTTTTCATTTATCAGCTCAGTGGTTGAAGTGGACATTTAGAAGTGGTGGTATGGAAACACAGAATATAACAGAAGTCAATGAAGATTTGTAGTATTTCAATTACATCAGTGGGAGAAGTGCCGGTATGGCATACCCCCGTATACACCCCACTGCCCTGGATCAGATTATTTTAGTAACCTCCCTTGTGTACCCAGCTGTAGGTGATGTGTTCTCTCCTGAAATGACAGATGTTTGTGAAAGTTACTTCTGTTATTGTGAACTTTTGAAGCCTTTTTGCAGACACACAAATATTTTGTGGTGGGATAGGGATATTATCCAGTTGTTGTTTTTGTCTGGATCAATGGATTTCCTGTGATTAATGAGGATTCTGGTATAAACCTTTTGTGTGTCTCTCTCGTCCAGCTCGGCAATGAGGACCAGCAGGAGAAGCTCCTGCGTGAATGGTTGGACTGTTGTGTGACAGAAGGTGGCGTCTTGGTGGCCATGCAGAAAAGCTCACGTCGGCGTAACCACCCATTAGTGACCCAAATGGTGGAGAAATGGCTGGACGGCTACCGGCAGATCCGCCCGTGTACGGCTCTGTCTGACGGAGAGGAGGACGAAGAAGACGAGGATGAGTGAGTGCGCTATTCTCTGGAGTGATGGCTGAACCACCCCCGCCGTGGGTCATTACTGGGACCTGAGGTGATGGGACCCTGCCTCATTTGCTCTGAGGCCTGAAGCAGGGAAGGAACGACCCTGCCCATCCAGTCCCTGGAAACAGCACCTGTAGCTCCGCTGAAAATATCCTTCTGTTATCAGGACTGGACACGATTATTTTTTTTTTTTTTTTTTCGTTTTGTCTCTCCCTCCTACTCTGGGTTGTAAATCTTGGCGTATAATGCATGTGTTGTGCAACAGGGGAGAGAGAGGACTTTGAAGGTGATATAAATATATATAAAAGAATATCCTATGATCAAACCCATCAGAAACATGGGCCGGTCATATTTTGCTTTACCCCTAGTTCCTGCCTCCTTTAATTTTTTTTTTCTTCTTTATTTTATTGTAAAAATTGATTTTTCGTTTTTCACTTGTTTTAAATTGCCCCCACACACTTTTAACCCCCGCATTACTGGACGGGCCAAGAGTTGTATATTGCACAGTTACACAGAAATGACTTACGGTCTTCTCTAGCAATAAAGGGGTTAAGATTACATTAATTATCATTCTTAATTATTATTTTTTTTTAGGATGCTACACACAAGTGGTAAGAACACTATACTTGACCTTCCTCCTGCACAAGCAATGATGGTCTCGGATGTCAGACCGAACATTTTTCTTTTAATTTTCCTTTACATGTGGTAATGAAATAGAGAGGAGCTGGGGCCATCATTTTGTCCCTCTGTGGGTGTTTTCTTTCTAGTCTTCCCATGTCACCCGCTGCCCCCCCCCTCCTCCCCCTTATTATTTTGTTTTCTTTTCCCTTTTCAGAAAACTTTATATATTTATTTGTTCAGAAACACTTACCCTTATCTGCCCCCATCCCTTCTCATCTCACATGCAGGAATTAGGTTCTAAAGCGATTGTGTGCAGTTTGCCAGCTTGAACTTGATTGCGAATGTGACACAAATACATCATCTTGCTGTGAACCTCTTCTTGCATTGTGGTTACTCTGTTCCGGATGAGCCGCTTTAGCGTTCGCGCTGTAACATGTTTCTTACAGGTGCTTGGAGCTGGTGCTGGCAACCCATGGTCCTCTGCTAGGTAGCTAGTNGTTAACTCTTATGGGGGGTAGTTTGAGGTTCACTCTGACCAGTGCGGTGTGGTACTGATCTGAGAATCGCCTCTGGGCTAAAGTGTATTAATAACACTATTCGTTTTGTTTTTTTTTTACTTTATTTTACTTCAAAATGTCTGGAGCAGACTCCTGTACCTGGATTTAATGTCCATTTCAAAAAGTAAAATGCAGTTCAGAACACACAGAACATTAAGTGCAATACTAAAGTCAGCCTACGTCAATGTAACGGATAACAACAATGTAAAGTAATAAAAAAAAAAAGAACAAAAAACGTGGAATTCAGTGTTACAAAATACAGTTATTTTGTATATAGACGGTAGATTATTTTTCTTTTCCTGAGCCAGTGGACAGATGGACAAACAAGAGACAAACATCACAATAAATGATCTTTTCCAGTATGGACAGAGAGCACAGGTCTGGACGCCGGTCCATGGAGTGGGAACGTTCCTGTGTATATCTTGGTCCCTCCAGAAGGTGCTTGGAGCAGTAGTTCCCAGGGGGCCGCAGTGTCTCTGACATGGTAAAATGGATGGTGACCTCGCTGCTGACGTGGATCCCCCCCCCCCCACAAACGTCTGGAATCTCCTTTGTGTGGTTTCTAGTTTTGTAGTGATGCTGGCTGGTGCCTTCTGCTTGTGACCACTAGGTATATCGCTGCTCTGTCCTCTAATGAACAGAGCTTCTTTCTAGGCCGTGCCCAAGTGTTTTGAGGCTGTTGGGTTTAAATGGGCACCGAGGGGGGTGATTGGTAATGAATTGTTCCTGTTATGGGACTGGAGGAGAGCTGGCGGGAGCCAGTAAGGAATCTGCACAGAGAGAGGTACAACAACATCCATTAAACGTGGCAACTCCATTCCAATATTCAGGCAGAAATCAAAATCTAAGATCTAGCAAGATGGAATAAGGAAGGATCGTATGCAAAGTCAGTAAAGCACAGAATGGATGCAGTACACATAGGAATCTCTATGACATTGCCACTAGATTTGTGACATCACTGTGTTCGTTATACACAGCAGTAGTCTTGTGTGTGTTAGTCTGCCTCTCGCTGGAGATCCTTACCACATAAGAGCATTCATCCAGTGGCTGGTAAGCTNATTTATGTGTTTGGTTTTCTGCCTGTTATAGCATTATTGTATCCATTTAAACCAAACTGAATATGCTCTAATACAGAAGGTATAGCTTGGCCCATTAAAGTAAATATCAAGCTTTAACAATGATTCCCTAGAAACAAAAAATGTTATTCAACGATTCACCCGGGTTCAGTCTAAACAGTGTTCATCCGGGAAATTCCTGGGTCAAAACTGTCATCTGAACAGGAGTAGAAGGTTTAAGCCCTGGATCAACACCTAGGGGTATATTTACTAAGTGGTGAGTTTGGAAAGTGGAGATGTTGCCCATGGCAACCAATCAGATTCAAGCTTTCAGTTTCATTTTACACACTGGAGAATGTGAACTTGAATCAGATTGGTTGCCATGGGCAACATCTCCAATCTCACTGCAAACTCACGGCTTAGTAAATATACCCCCTGGTTTCTGTCAGCGTGGTAATCTGGATTAGATTAACTGGTGTTTATGGAAAGACCACAAACTTTTGCTGTTCTATATAATGCTGCGTTTAGATTACCGCACCACGAAAGCCATTTTTTTGGGGGGGGGGGAAGCCAGGTATTTGCCAGGGCTCCGGCTATTCCAGATGTTCTCCCCATTCAGATTGTGGTGGGTGACCTGGGTATTTCTCGGTATTTTGGTGAACCCAGGTAGATCGTTGATAAAAACTGTCAATCAGCACCATAAGAGCTGTGATTGGCTCTTAAACAGCAATCACATTATCACAGCCAATCAACTGTTTGGTGAAATGCCTGTTTCCTGCCTTTTATCCAGGTGTAAATGGACACAGGGTTTTTGCAAGGAGCCGGTCAGCTTGCTTGAAACCCTGTGNTTATCATGAGTCTCTGGTAATCTGAATGTGGTATAAATGACATTTTTATGTATGGCGATATACCCCATAATTCAATGCTCANCAAGTCTGTCCGTCAAACATGATCTGCTGCACAATTGCTAAGCTATTCCCAATCAGTATGCTCCAAGTGCGATACCGGCTGCTGCTACATCTCAAAGGCATCTTCTAGTCCCCATCACAGACCTCTGTAGCTGAATATTTCTACTACNCATTCCGGCACCAGTCTGCTGATGAATTTTATGTTATATAATCTCTGCACCACCGACCTCAGGAGGAGACACACGCTACTTGGTAAGCATAGTCCATACCAGGAGCGTGGGCTGTGCACAGGGCTGGAGGAGAGGGAACCCAAGGCAGCTCCTGCAGTTCCTCTGTTTAATTGTAAGTAATATTATTGTATATCATTATAGTCTGTTAATGAAAGATGACTGATGTCTAAATCACAGCCTGTCCCATAAGGATACATTCCACTGCAGCAGAATCCTTATGAGAAGGCCGCAAAGTCCGATCAGTCACCAGCATTACAGACAGAGACCACCGATGAAAGAACAAGCCTCTGGACCAGTGGGGTGGAGCATACGATGATTTAAGGGTAATGATAGAAGCAACTTACGTGCTGCGTGACGGTGGTCAGCGCTTCTCTCCCTGGAGCGGCTGCACGCACACAGATCTGTATAAATGGAAAGAGGGTAACAGTGATAATAAATACAACATGCTACTATGCTTTAAAATAAACCCTCCAAAATACAACAGGTTCATTACAACAATGCTGTAACGATAAAAAATAAAACGTATGTGGTGTATTTACATACATGCAAAACTTACCTGTAGGTGGCACCATTCAGCTCCACGTTTGTTCCTGGTGCCTCCATTGTAGGCCATTGAGTTGCTGCCACTAGAAATTCTTTGTTCACACAGTTTCTGAGGCTATCTGGGATCCGCCCTTTGGAAAAGTGAAATAATAAGAATAAGAATACGTCTTGCTGTAATAAAGCAAGCGCATATGCAACCTGTCCACCTAAACANGCAGCATGTGTTTTTGTATCTGGTTGTTGGTCCCATTTTGCAATCCACTACGTCTCGATATTTCTGTGCGTATACAGCATAATGAATATTGAGCGAACGCTTCCCTATCTCCTGTTTCTGGCACGTGCAGATGAAGTGCGGGCCTGATCGTGCCTCTGTGTTGCCGGGGAAGTGGGAATACACATGGAGCTCTCACTGTACCTGTCACCGCTCTACGCATCTCTGTAGCCGCGGCTTCCCGCATTTCCAGGGAGGCCTGCTCGCTGTACCACGCCGTATGGGGGGTGCAGATCAAATTGGGGGCGTCTTTCAGTGGTCCCTGAGCAAATCTACAAAGCATAAGAAATAATTGGTGTCATCACACATTATAATGTGAACCATTACAACTGCGAACAATTGCAATCTTTAATCTACATCCATATGTCTGTGTACAGGCTATAAACATATATACAGATTAATAATAATTAGCATTATCATACAGAATTGTGAGCAACAGTGCAAACTTAATGTATTTTACATCCATCGGGTGAACGTTGTAGGAATTACAATGGTTTCTATATATGCCTTCAAGGGACCAAAAGTAATGGGACAAACTAAACAA
>JABWIB010010157.1:7787-20880 GCA_016617825.1 Platyplectrum ornatum | reverse complement strand
AAGCAGTTTCCAGCCCAAGTCTAATAATAGTGTAACAGTAATGTTGGTCAGTATCTGTGTGCAAAATGCAAAAATAAAGTATTCTCCCTGCATGCAAACAGTAACATTCATTTTACCTCCCCTGCAATTCAACATGGTTTTACCCACTCTTACCCAAAAATCTTTCGATTGGAACAATTTATCTTATAGTGTATGGCTAGCTTTACGGTTCTTTTAAAGTTACTGAAATAAATATGACGCTCTGTCCAACTTAAGTCAGTTGGTTCCAGAATGCCATCATGGAAGAACCACTACTGACATTGAATTTACAATTAAGTAGCTGTGTTCTGTCTGTGCTTTTTTTTTTTTATCGCCACTATGTCTCTATATTAATGTGACTAGGATTATTTTTTAATTGGTTGTTCTTCTCTACTGTAGCTATTCTGAGGATATAATAATTATTTTGTTCCTATCTATGTAAGCATTATTTATTTATACCATCAGTAAAAGGTCTAATTTTTAAACCTTTTTAATGTCACTTTTTAATGTTTAATTCAACAGTGTGTGAAGCTCTTCTTACTGCAATTTAAATTTTTCCTTCTCCATTATATTTCTTTTCCATGTGTGTGTGGAATGGGGGGGTTAAGGGATCACCAGTGTGTGGCTCACAAAATAAAAAAATGTGAGCCAGAAAGAGCAAGAGCTATCTAACATCTGCACCAAGTAACTGTGCAGTGTGCATACTGCACTATGCAGTATTTACTGTACTAAGTCTTGGATCCTCAAAATACGGTTTTAGACAGAACTCAAACTGCTCATCAGTAAAAAATACAAGGTAGATATAACATTACCAGTACTAGAGGTACTAAAGAGTAGGTGGAGAACAGTACATCTTTATGGTTTGTCAACTATGGACAAGTTTTTTCCCAAATCCGTTTACTCCTGGTTAAAGGCATTTTTAACATGGTAGATAAAATTGGCTCATGCTCTGTTGTCATGCATGCAATGCTGAACAGCTTTAACTTTAAACTGAAAATTGGGATAGGATNAGAATATGTAAACTAAATCAGTTTCCACTTTGAAAATGTTTAAATGAATGACGTTTCTGTTAAGTTACAGACTTGCTGAAATACATTTTATATATAAACAAGCCACAAGCTAGAAAATGTCCTTGCTACCAATTCTAATATAAAACAGTCAAGCAGAGTTCTTGGCATTCAATGACCTATCTTAATATTGGCACACGCATTTAAACAATTGATTTGCTGGCATTCCAACTACTTGTTTCTCGACATACACTGCACAATAATCTGTATGACATTTTTCAGCATTTTATCACCTATTACGTGCATTTTGTCTAAAATCGTGTTGTGGATGGCCAGCTTTACAGTAATGATTAATCTGAACAATTTCTTAAAGATACATTTGAAAATAGGAAGTAGTGCATAGTGGGCATAGTGCTGCAGGCCAGGCTAGAATTGTTACTAAAGATTTTCCAAGATTTTGGATCATCACTAAAAAGTTCAGTGTATACCCAGTCTTGGACTACAATTACCCTCCCAAATTTTGTTTATCGGTGTCTATTGCAGTGGAACATTGCCTTTCTCCTGGCAACCAACACCAAGGGGTATATTTACTAAGCAGGGAATTTGCTGGGGAATTTAAAAGTGGGGAAGTTGCCCATAGCAACCGATCAGATTCAAGCTCTCAGTTTCATTTTACATACTGGAGAATGTAAGCTTGAATCTGATCGGTTGCTATGGGCAACTTCCCCACTTTTCAATTCCCCAGCAAATTCCCTGCTTAGTAAATATACCCACAAATGTGTTCTAAAGGACATATTGCCAACAACTGAATTCCTGATTCATTCATTTAGTTTATATTATTCACACTATTCATTGCCTTAACAAAACACATAACTTAAAAAGATTTAATGAAAAAACAAAAATCGGTGGAGAAAAAGTTTCACAAAATATAGTAAATAAAATATGTCCCGTTATAAATGAAAAACAAATAGTTTTAAGCGGTTGTGAAGGAGTGAACATCACAAGAATGTATTATTTTTTAATATTATAAAATTGTTACATTATGTCAAAACAGTGATCAACAAACCTTCTCTTCTGTGGTTCCTGAGCACCCGGACCTTTTCTATCTTGCCAAGAAGAGCACCATCTTCAGCTTTAAAATTAAATTAAAACAGAAAATAAATAAAGATCTTTTTCAGTTTCCTGAAATATACTGACAATGTATCATGATGCATTAAACCTGTCAGAATCTAATTGCACATGAAAAATAATCATTCAACAAGACAGAAAAGAATAATTGTGATTGGTTGATTTGCACATTTTATCTGTCAGATCTTTACTCAGTAGATACCTCCTAATGTTCAGAGGCGTATATTATGTACCCTTAGCAAACTATTTACATGTCCACCTCCCACCGTGCCTACTTTGCATATGTGCATGCCCCATCTGATACATATAATATAGGTAAATGATGCAAATTACGCAGTGCTTGCAGAATAGAGTGCACATACGCACTCTGTTATGGGCCCACATTTTTGCATTCTTAATTAATTGAAGTATCTGGTCCCATTACGCTAGGTAGATGCAAAAAGAGAGACACTTATTTAGGGAAGGATGTATTATAGGAACACCAAATGTTACACAACTACCAAATGTGGTTGTATAATAAGACATTTCTTGGCATAGTTAATGCTGTAGCATGGCCAAGGGATAAGAAGAAATATTTACAAAGTTATCTTTACATATAGTCTTGGTGGCCCACGCTGCAATAACTTTACTACAATGATACACGTCTTTTTTTAAGGCATTAACTCTAAAATTGTGTCTCATTTATAAAGATTTAACTCACCATTGTCACTGTAATCGTCAACCAGTATAATTTCTTTAATAATGTGAACAGGACTTTTCTTTAACACACTGTAAGGAGTAAAAACAATTGAATGTTCAATGTTTCATTGAATCATTAATTCATTTATCAGCTGGCAATTTAAACTTACATTATTTTTTATTTATTAAAGCTACAGAATAGCACAAAAAGAATTCCATCTGACAGATCCTTGCTGAATGAAGACATTTTCTGCTTCCATGCAAGTTTCAGTAGTAGACACATTCATGACCTTAGAAAAAGGCACTTGATCAAAATTAATGTGCAGAGTCTAAGGTGCAGGCTGTAATGTACAAATGCTAGGGTGCAGTTTGTACTGTATGGCAGTGAGTAGGGTGTAATATGTAAGTTATGGAAAACATTAAAAATAATAGTCCTTAGTCAATTAATGTGTAAGTAGTTTGGCAATATCACCAATTCTTTACTCGCAGCAGTAATATTTTTGTGAAACTTCCTAATGTTAGGCAAACAATGCTATTGATCACCTTTCATGGTTATGTCATACCACTTTACACTGCATGGTGAGCAAAAGGTGTATGTGGACACATCGGTACCTATGTATACAGCCAGATTTACATACACTTACCTAACAACAGTACGGAGCAAAGCAGACCTGGCCTCGTTATGAAAGGTTATCACAACACTTGTCGCTGGTAAATCAGATTGCCAATGTTTCCTGCGACATCTTTAAAAAATAAAAAAGAAGACGNAAAGAAATAATTGATTATAAAGAATTATAAGTAGTAGTAATTTACTGGAGATATATCTTAAATAACACGGACATTAAATATTATTAATTTATTATCATGTAGTGTATGGGAGGCATAAGCAAGAGCAATATACAACAAATTTTCCCTTTATCAAAGTAAACCTATAGCTGTAAAGAGTGTACCACAATAGACCATAGTTATGGTCACAAAGAGCAATCCATTGTGTAACTAAAATAGTTATTAAAACAATTGTAATGAACCAAATAAAACAAGTTAAACATATCCGTGACTAGAGTAATATGTAAAACAAAAAAACATTAAGATATGAAAATAAGGAGGAAGAACAAAAAATGACAAGCCTGTGGGTTGTTGAAAAATGGAATAGCAGAAAAAAATACAGTATACAGTATAGTAAGTGGCAACTGCAAATCAATATACTTAAATAAATCAATAAGCTCTGTGACATAAAATCTAAATTTATGGCTGATATTTAGCAATGTATTAAACTGTACAGTATACTGCAGACATTTGTACAGATGTTCTCAGTATGAAACCCTCTTGTACAGCTGTGTGTGTCTAGAAAACTGGAAAAAATCTTACTACATCAGAATCTGGTCCCTGGTTATTTGAATCAAAGTGTATATGTACTTTTCCTTGCATGAACATAAAAGCAGCAATTTTAGAATTCCTACGTACTCTAGCCAATGGTTTTCCAGTACATTCTAGAAAAAGATAAATATGCTTGATGGGACTGGTTTTCTTTTGCAGGAAAGATCTCTATTTACAGTAACAATTTCAGTAACTTTACAATGTATTTATGTATCCTCTTTTTAAAAGCCATGGGAAAGACATGCTTAAGTAGGAAAGGATTACATGCTAGATGATCATGTGAATGCCAGACTGCTCTCTGCTCTACCCATTTGTTAGCATTTGTAGCTGAACCCTCAAACAACAAAACTATTTAAGTAATCCTTATTAAAACATTCTATGTTTTAATGTTACGTTTAAGACAGATGTATACCTTTACTATTTGCTTACGTCTGTTATAATCTAAACCAAATATCAGTGATTCACAATGCAAATTAATCAGGGCAGGTGCACAATGCTTTCTAATCCAAGATTAGTACTTGGGCAAGCAGCTTAAGCTATCATGTAGTATTTAATATTAATTCAGCATTAGTGCAGGAGATAAACACATGTATATTTGTGCACATGGAAAGAAATTCAGATTAGAAAGTCCATTATTACAACTCTGCAGTGAAGCATGAACATATCATTTACGTTGGGTTAAGATATTCAACCCTCAATGAAACAAAACTGAAAGTCAAGAAGCTGACTTAAGGTTTATTGTTTTTAGTGTGTGGTAATATGAAGAAAGAAGAAAACTCCAGTTATAGCCTGGCCACTAAGCATGGCACAACATCGGAAAAAATGTATGCACCTGTTGATCCGGTCCCTCTGACTCCTTTATGGCAGCACAGACAATTGGGTTTACTCCATGATTGGACCATTCACAGGAAGAACAAAAGACCCTCCCCGAATATAGGGCCCCCTCCTCCAGTGTCTTCAACTTCTAAAAGCTCAACAACAGGTTAGTAATACATGGGAGGGAACATATGTTTTACCATAAGAGAGGCAGGGAAACTGGATTAACATTTACATAATCTATCGTTTCCCTTTCCTCCTTATGGCAGCACAGACAATTGGGATGTACCCAAGCTAAATTACAGTGGTGGGTTGTATAATACTTACTGTCCCACAGCAGTCTTAAACTGCTACATTGAGCACTAGTCTTCCAAATGTGGCCACTGGGCAAGCTAGCACGCCAAATCTATAGTGTCTAGTAAAAGTATGTGCCGATGACCATCCCGCAGCTTTACATATGTCCGCAATTGTTGTGGATTCCTTTTCTTCCCAGGAAGTGGAAATCGCCCTTGTAGAATAAGCCTTCAGATGATGAGAAGGTGATATTTTACAAATACGCATCTTTTAATCCATCTGGCTATAGTGGATACAATGGATATAGATGAAGACTTTCCTTTATTAACCCCTTCTGCCAGAACAAACAAATGCTTTGTTTTCCTGAAGGGTAGAGTCTTGTCCAGGTAGATTTTAAGGGCTCTTACTAAGTCAATGTTATGAAACTTTCCTTCCTTTCCGTTCCTAGGGTTAAGACATAAGGAGGGTAATACTCCTGGTACATATAAAACCCTGAGATCACCTTAGGTAGAAATTCAGATTTGGCCACCAAGAACGACACTTTCCAGGTAAGTACCATTAGCGGAATAGCCTCCATTGGTTGAAATGGGAATTCCATTAGGACATTAAGGACCAGGTTCAGATCCCAGGGGGCTAACAGAGACTGGACACTGGCCTGATTTTGTTAGCGGTCTGAATAAATCTAGCAATGCACATATTATGAGCAAGGTCAGTTTCTAGAATTGCACTTATAGCTGAAATTTGTACATTAAAAGTACTCACCGCCAAGTCAAGATCCAGACTGCCCTGTAGGAACTCCAGGATTGATGATATCTTCCTGGATTGGCGTTGTGACGCTTTGCAGCCGTCAACATGNTTTCTCCAAATTCTATAGTATGTAGCAGATTTGGCTGGTTTCCTTGCCTTCAGTAGAGTGACCACCAACTTACTAGAGAACCCTTGTTGTTCCAAGTTCCTCCTCTCAGCAGTCAGCCCGTCAGGCTCCAAGTGTGTGGCTTTGGGTGCAGGCATTTGCCCCGATACAAAAAGTCTGGGGTCACCCCTATTTTCCACGGAGTATCCACTGACAGTATGAGGGTTTTTGCAAACCACGCCATTCTGGCCCAATACGGGAGGATGGCTATAACAGTTGCCTTCTCCCTCTGTATCTTCCTCAAAACCTTGGATATCAGGGGAATTGGGGGGGAAATTTATGCAAGTCCGACACAGCTTGATGTTCCCGGTATCTGGGAAAGTACTTCCGGACTTTCCTGTTGTGTGCCGTGGCCATTAGGTCTTTTTTTGGTAGGCCCCACTTTTGTACCATCTTCTAGAAAACATTTTGTTTAGTTGTCATATGCCTGGTAATAACCTGTGATGACTCAGGTGATCCCCTGTCCACTTCGGCAATGAAGACTGCTGACAGGTTGGTTAGGTTTATCTCCGCTTTCTTGCTTCCTTCATCAAACCAGAACTTTTTGTGCCGCCTTGGCGATTTATATACGCCACCAACGACTTGTTGTCTAATTGTATGATAACTGACTTGTGGCACAGGTGATCTCTCAGGTGATGTAAGGCGTGAAACACTGCTCTCATTTCTTTTAGGTTTGCTGGTAAATTGCTCCCCAGCCTGTCGCACTGGCGTCTGTTGTCACGATCACCGGCTGTGGTTGCTGAAAACTCTTTCCTACCAGGAGACGCTGCTCTTCTGTCCACCATATAAGGTCTAGCTTGACCTCTTTTGACAATAGGATTCTCTGTTTCATATTTTTGTTGTTCCGATCCCATTGCCTTAGGAAGCTTGCTTGCAGAGACCTCATAAGATGTCTTGCCCAGGGCAGCGTATATATAGAAGACATTACATTTCATTACATCCCCAGATGTTGACCAACTCCTGTTTATGAGATTTATAACCGCATACTTGAGAGCCCACAATCTCTCGCGTCAAAGTAACAGTCATTGAAATTGTATTTAACCATTTACCTGGCTCTTTTCTCCAACGATAAGCCACCCATGCTTTTGGAGAGTAGACCATACTTTTGCAATGTGCTGAACTGCTGGCCAGATATGGCCATAATAATATGCCTTGTAGTCTCAAGGTCGCATGACTACTATAAGCACTTTTTAAAAAAAGTCCTTGGACAGGTCAACAACCCAAACGGTAGTGAGGTAAACTAGTTTCCCATGACCCAAAATCTCCAAAGATATTTGAGATTTTCTAACACGAAGGTAGGCATCTCTGAGGTCTATAGAAGTAAGGTACATACCGTGACAGATGTCCGGGGGGGATTGATCATCTGGAACGGACGAGCTGCAAATGAACCTGTTCAGCCTTCTTAAACCCAGGATAGTTCTAAAGGCCCCTGAAGGTTTCTTCACCACAAACTATCTGGAATAAAAACCCTGGAACCTTTGACAAAGGGGGGGACACGTACCACTTCTCTCTGTTGAATCAGTTTGTTTAGACTCTGAATGAGAGCTTCTGCTTCTTGAGGAATAGATGAAACAGGAGACTGTACAAACTATTCTGTACAANTCTCCCCCCTACTGTTGCTAGTCGAGGGGTCCTGGCATCATCGCTGTTGCTGTCTACTGAAGTGATTGCCTTTTACTCCTCGGTAGGCACAAATCCCATAATGAGAGGTGGCAGTTTGCCTCCTCTTATAGTTCTTTCCAGGTCTGTATGATTTTGCTTCTCTATACTCAGCTGACCTTACGTATTTTGCTCCCAAAATCTTCCTTGAGGGCTTGTCCTGAGGTAGCCAGTGGGATTTTCCTCCAGGCACCTTAGAGATGATTTCATCTCGCTTGGCAGCGAACAAATATCCATGAAATGGGAGAGACAGTTTGTTTGTAGACTGAGAGTCCACAATCCATGGCTTCAGCCATAATGCTCTTCTCACCACCACCGCTCCAGCTTTTTCTGTCAGCCTCAGTAAGGGATAATGGGAAAACTTTCCCTTTCCTTCTGGAGTCCTTAAATAATGTCCTGAATTCCAGGGTGTTCATGCATTTCTGCAATACTCAGCGCTTTATAAATTCATTTTAACAGATTTTCCACCATATCCAGGTTGTATAATTTGTACATCATCATCAGATGCTGCCGATCCCTCAGAAGCCCTTCCTAATATCTCTCCTTGTTCCGACCCTTCTGATGTGCTCCTAATTCCTCATTTGTTGCAAATGTGTCCTTCAATGCGGTCTTTATGCAAATGGTAGGCTTCATGACTATGACTATGACACTGCTCCCATGTAAGGTCCATTACATGAAGAAGGAAAAAAAAAAGAAAAAAAAAAAAGACACTAAAGGCTGGAGGAGGGTGCCCGATATCCAGGGAGTGTAATTTCTTCTTGCTGTGAATGGTTCATTTAGGGAGTAAACCCAATTGTCTGTGCTGCCATAAGAAAAATATTTTGTCAACCCAATAAGAACTGACAAAAAAAAGGGATATTTCAAAAGTACAGACCTAAATAGATGGTTAATGTGTAAACTACGGTAGCAATGTGTTCCATCAGTGTCTCACTATTCATGTTCCCCCCTCATGCAGTTACTTATTGTATACCTGTTGCCTCTATAAGTGCAAAGACTGAAGAGTCAGCACCAGTAAAGCCCATGGACAGAAATGAGCAAGAAGAAATAGCCAATTAAAAGATATTCCTTACAAGCATTACATGCAGAAGAATACCCTTCAATGCATTACATGAAAACCAAAAGACTAGATTAGAATTTTAGGGCTTGATTCAATGCAGCACAAAGTGTGCTACATAGTTTTTTGTGTTTTTTTTTTTTTATTTCGTGGCTCATAGTGGGGATTGAGTTGGCCCATTAAAGTTAGTATTGGAGGTGGGTCTTTACATATATCAGGGCAGCGCTAAACACAGGCCTACATACATATTACTACAGAGTGTCTGCACTCTCTGTTCACTACCAAATGATCCTGTACAGCTGTAACTGCAAAAGAGCGCACGGAGCAGGCTACTCTGCACCCTCCTTTTCATCATGCTGAGAGTCGCACTTTAAGAGGAGCAAACCTTCTGACTAGTGGACTCGGGTTATATACGGTGGATTGCCTTTTGAAACACTTACAATATTTGACCTATATGCACCAACTATCTACCAATACACTATTGCTCTCATTAAGCCAAAATCCAGGAAATTCTTATTAAATTGACTTCGAGATCGCTGGTGTTGTGCTTTGTTTTAAACAGAAGGATAATTATTATCTATAGAACTTATAATAAGAATTGTCTTGTGTGAATATCATCATATATTCCTACTGTGTGGTTTCTTATATACATACATACATACATACATATATACCTTCTGAGGAAATCACCAATGGAGGCGAGAAAATGGTTTTAAAGATTTCTTGTGTGCAATCAAACCACAATAAGTTAACACTCTCTCGGTACATAGAAATTACATTAATATGAATACGTTTTACCATAATAGAGGTTGGGCGTAGTGCTAGAACATTTAGGTGAATCATAATTATATAAAAATTATGAATGCAAGCTCCTAACAGATCACTCCTGGACACAATGATAAGTAAAAAGCGTTCGCGATCTGCTACTCCGAAAAGTATTTTTTTTGATATGTCAAGCAGAAAAAACAACAGGTAAATACCAGCTAAAACTAATACTACTATAAGTTTTAACAACTTACTGGTCATGTCTTGTATCAGGAATACTTCTGTCCATCCGTAATTTGTCACTTTCAACTTGATTGAACTTGTTACGAGCATATGCATCTTGACCAGGTCGCACAGCAGTCACTCCAATATATGCGTCTTGGTCAAAGTCCTGCCATCTAACTTTACCTAAGAAGAGCAGAAAGTGCCATCAACAGCAAATGGTAAGGTTATTTCTATTATTTAAAAACCAACAAACAAACAAACCATAAAATGGTGTTAAAATATAAATTCCAAACAAAAATATTCAGTCTATTGTTCTTACTTCAGGCAATGTTGATAAAAGATAATATTTGTATTCGAAAAGTAATAACAATAATCAAAAAAAATAATAAATAACAATAACAGCACATGACTGATATGAGTGATCTTCCCAGAGGCCTTTACCTGGGCTAATAGGATGGACCCATCCCCATTTATGTAGAGGAATCTGCAAAGGGGAGGTCACCATACACTAAGTGATACTAGTCTTCAGTTCCTAAACACAGGAAGCGATTGAATTATGACCCATGGTAAATGGTTCATCACAAGAAATTGTGGTCATCCGGTCATGATCGATTGCATCACATTTCTTCCTTGTATCACTTGCACTAAATGTTTAATCATTAAATGTTTAATCATTAGCAGCAAAACAACTGGAAACACAGGAAGAAACAGTGATCCCTTGTGTTGATTAATCCTAAATATCTCGAGAGGGCACAAGATGCCTCTTATATATAAGCCATCCATGGTGGGTCCAGGTGTTCGACCACACTATTGCCTAGATAGGAGCAAAAAACTTTTTGTCTTAATGCAATAACCGATAAGCACTTTGGTAAAAGTTCTTGGCAATTTAGTTAAGGAGGCTTCCTACCAAAAATTCTACCGCAAGCTGAAAGTCATTTGGATCATTTTATGCAAAACAGAATGTTTTATGTTGCCTCTGGCGGCAACTATAGCCGCAGCAGCAGGGCAGAAAGCTGCTCTCGCTACTGCATGTGGTTTCCTTAAACCTCCTTCAATTGTCCTGTTCATATTATCACTAAACATGCTAACATGGTCTGAAGGCAAAAGTGGTTTTACTGGAAAGTCTTGCCTCTGCCACACTGACCTTGTGCGGTTTCTCTCACTTAAATGTAACCTTTTGAGAGGAAAAAAAACATTCTAGAGATTCTGCTAGGGTTATTNGGTTAGGTTAGCTTTATTTTATGAGATGCCTCCACTCTCCTCTTCAGTAAATTCTTTGGCACTAGACACAGGAAAACACTAGGCTCTAAGTTTCTTAAACTGCAGGATTGGTAAAGTGGATATGTCGCCCATAGCAACCAATCAAGATTCAAGTTCACATTCTAAAGTATGTAAAACGTAACTGAGAGCTTGAATATGATTAGTTGCTAGGTGGAACATCCCCACAGTTTAGCAAATATAGGCCCAGATTTCTTTGAAAAATCTTTGTAATCACTTCTTTCGTTTCCTCTATATTTAAATATTTGTGGATGAGTTTTAATAAATTCCACACCAAATCAGAATTAAACTTTGCGATCTCCTCCACAGATTTAACAGATTCCTCTTCAGATGATAGATTTACAACCTCTAGCTTTTTTCAGATTCAAATACATTGGATGCTTCACTTATTACTGCTTTGGTTTGCTTAAAGGTTCGTTACTTGAGACCTTACTTTCTTAAGAGCTAGTTACAAAATTATCCAATAAGACGTCTTTATTTAACAATAAAGGTTGCTGTTGCGCCTTCACAGTACAATCCATAGATTATGCGACACCTCCTGGCATGACTATCACAAAAAAACATTGAAACAACATATACGTATTTCTGTTTCGCCTTAATACGCAACACATCGCTTAGACCTACAATAAACAAATATGTTAAAAAGCATATAAGTATTCAGAATTAACTAAAAATACAAATAGCACAGACAGAGCCTCCAGATAGCTGCACCAAGAGCTCAAGGACAGAGCTGCACAAGCCTTTGGGGACCAGAGCTAAAGTGTTTATAAACCCCCAGTGTCATCTTTCTCCAACATTAACACATTAACACTTTAGTGAAGTGCTGCCACAGGTGTTAAAGGAAATCTACATTTTATTTACAATCCAATACACACAATCTGAGTTATTGGGGACAACTATAACACCATAAGTTTCTCAATAATTCACAACAACAATGTACTATAAACCTATTCATAATAGATATTAGAAACCACAAACATGAAATACAATAATTAGTTAGAAAATCTGAACAATGCCATTATCAGATTCTAGCCTTACTGGTACAATTATGGTGCGTGGTGGTGTAATAAGCTAAAATGAATATTTAAACAAAGACGTAATAAATCTGGGCCAGACCCAGTTCTTCACTAATGCGGAGCAAAATCTCTGATCAGCAGTGGTGACACAATCCCATATTTCTGCTGTAACTACCGTGTTTCCCCGATAATAAGACATTGTCTTATTATTTTTATGGTCCAAAAAAACACCATAGGGTTTATTTTCGGGGTAGGTCTTATTTTATTTAACATTGATAGAGATTTATATAAACAGTCCTGCTTTTATCCCCAACATGCCCCCAAGTCCTGGGGAATTCACCAGGGCCTATTTTCGAGGTAGGGCTTATTTTGTACAGTTTTACAAAAAATAGGGTAGGGCTTATTTTCGGGGTAGGTACTGAGCATGCAAGGGGTGGCCATTACACAATCACAAAAAGGATTATGATAGGAGGGCCATACACTACAAATACCCATACCGCCTACGTGTAAAATGTGGATGGTGTCGACAAGACCATTTTGTGATGGTCTGGATCAGGTTCTCTGATCCACCACAAGATGTACCTGGTGGGAGGGTTTCTAAGTTTTGAGGCTTATCTTCTTCACCAACAGCATGAGGGTCCCTTTTCTTCAATGCCTCTATGTCATTCCAATCCTCCTGTAAAAAGAAAAAGCCCAGCAAGATGTAAACACTTATTGATGTACATCAATTCTGGACAAATATCTTGAGAATATACCTTTATATGTACCGTGTTTCCCCGATAATAAGACACTGTCTTATTTTTTTTCAGGACAAAAAAAAACACCGTAGGGCTTATTTTCAGGGTAGGGCTTATTTTATTGACCT
>JABWIB010010153.1:13246-24765 GCA_016617825.1 Platyplectrum ornatum | reverse complement strand
AACCACAATTGTAATATAGTTTTACGTGCCGCCGCACTCAGTGCCAGCAAAAGTATCTTCCCCCCCCGCCAGACTCTCTGATTAGCAGGGAGTATGCCAAATATCGCCCACTCTGGCGTGAGCGGAAGTATATTAATAAGGTGAGATTCCACATATCTGCGTATGGTGAGCCAAAAGGACTGTATTACAGGGCATCCCCATAAACAGTGCCACAAATCCGCATTAGGGGAGGCACATCTCAGGCAATTAGCCGAAGCTACCTTGCCCATTTTAGATAGGTATGATGATGAAGGTTATAAAACAGCTCCACATAGGCACTGGCAGGGAACATTTTACAGGACCATGAAAGGGACTTAAATAAAGCGGGAACAGTAAGGTTGGGAAGGGAGATGCACCACTGAGAAATACCCGTAGGAGAGGCTGCCAAGTCAAGAGGCTGTTGAAGAAGTGCATAGTGAAGTGAAATGGCCTGGCGTGTCAGGGGTGTCTGCAGAAGACATTTATCGAAAGGATTGCTCCAGTCCTGGCTACGAAACCGCGAGATGACTCCCTCAATATAATGGCGTGCCTGTAAAAATGCAATCGGGAATNCTCTGATAGACTCACACTTAGCACTGGCTTCTGCAAAGCTAAGTATGCGACGATCAGTCGCATGTAACAACGACCCAACAGACGATATGCCCCCCAACCTCCAAACAGTGAAAGGGTAAGAGGACTTGCCCCCCTGGAAATCTGGATTATGTAAAAAGGAGAGGTGTACAGAGATATCGTGTTGCAGGTGCAAGCGATGCCGAAGTATGTGCCATACTTTACGTGTATTCCATAGTAATGGATTATTACGCAGATCAAGGCTGATATCCTTATCCAACTGATGGAGGAACGATATCAGGTTCACGCCCCCCAGAAAGGATTGTTCCAGTGATGTATTAGCATATATGGCAGTGCCGTGAATCCAGTCCCGCAGGTACCGCATGTGGGAGGCCTGAACATATAGATCAATATTGGGGAAATTAAACCCGCCATTGTTCCTACTTTGCTGGAGTTTCTGGAAACTAATGCGGGCCCTCTTTTTGGCCCATATAAAGCGACAATATAAATAGTACATATATTGGACATCCTTTCTGCGAAAGATGACAGGGAGAGATTGGATGAGGTACAGAATACGGGGGAAAGGGATCATTTTAATCAAGTGAATATGACCAGTAAAGGACACAGGAAGGCGTTCCCAATTTTTTAATTCCTTCTTCACTTCCCGTAAAGCGGGTATGACATTAGCTTCATAAACGGAAAGGGGATTTTTAGTGATTTGGACACCCAAATATTCAAAAGCATTGGTAGCCCACTTAACCGGGAGCCCTCTACCCCACTCCGGCACATGCGAACCCAGTGCCAGATTCATTGCAATAGATTTGTCGACGTTCACTGAGAACCCAGATATGGAAGCAAAGTCCTCCAACTTACCAAGTATAGGTACCAATGAAACTTCAGGGTTTGCCACGTAAAGCAACAGGTCGTCTGCGAAGGCCGTCACTTTTACCTCACGGCCCCCCACTGCTATACCCCTAAAAGTTCTCCAAGATTGTAAAACCCGCAACAGGGGATCAATAGCAAGATTAAATAACAATGGGGACAGTGGGCAGCCCTGGCGCGTCCGGCCGCCGTCCGTATGCCATGCACCGACTGCCTACCCCTAACAAAACCCAGTTGATGGGAGGTGAGCAGTGATGGGAGAATACTTTGCAAGCTAGTGGCCATAATCTTGGCTAAGATTTTAAAGTCAGTGTTTAGCAACGATATAGGCCGATAAGAGCCTAACTGGTGGGGATTACGGCCAGGCTTAGGTAGTAATATAGTATACGCTGCATTAAAAGAATAATCAGTGAGGCCATGGCGCTGTATATTTCGAAACAAGTCAACCAGAATGGGGCCAACATTATGACTCAGAAGCTTGTAGTAATTCGCCGTCAAGCCATCCGGACCCGGTGCCTTATTAGGTTTTAGAGATTTAATCGTGGCAAGCACCTCTTCCAACGTAACGTCGCTCTCTAGGAGAAGACGCTGGTCTGGGGTTAACCATGGAAGACGGGCCTCTTCCAAGAACCGCTCCTGAACAGTCGCATCAACCGGGGCCTCCGAATAAAGGTTCGTATAGTATGCATGAAATGCTCAGAGGATGTCAGCTGTTTTAGTTAATAGAGGGGTGGTAGGCGAACATTGAACAGCCGAAATATAGGAGCGACCGCTATGCTGTCTTGCAGTGGCCGCTAACACCTTACCAGCCTTATTACCCCATCTGAAATATTTCTGTTGAGTAAATAGATGCGAGGAGGTAGCACTCGTGGTATAAAATTGGTCCAATAAGTTACGGGCACGCATGTACGCACCATAATTATCAGCTGAGGGAGAATCCACATATGCTTGCATTAAGGAAGAAACCTCAGATTTCAGGGCAGTTTCCTGCTGCTTAAACTGTTTACGTTGCCTAGCAACATAACCAATGATATGGCCTCTTAAAATGGCCTTAGAAGTTGCCCAAAAAAGCACCGGGTCCCCAATATGTTCAATATTGTTATCTAGAAAGTCCCCCCATTGTGCATTAAGAAAGGCCCGAAAATCTTCAGAAGAGCTAAGATAATTAGGGAATCGCCATAGCTGGGTAAGGTCCCGGGGCGATGAATAGGCAATAGAAACGGCAACAGGGGCGTGATCTGAGACAGTGACATCCAGAACTTCAGCAGACTGGACAGCAGTCATTAGGACATCAGATAGTAAAATGTAGTCTATGCGAGACAATGAGTGATGCACAGGGGAACAGAACGTGAAGGCTTTCTCAGAGGGATGGAGGACGCNCCAGGGATCAACCAAAGATACAGCAGAACGTAAAGTCTGAAGGTGTTGCCATTGACGAGAATGGCCCATGGGTGGGGATGGTAATTTATCAAGTGTAGGATTATCAACCGTATTCATGTCACCTCCAAAAATCAAAGGGGCAGTAGCCCGCTGCTGGATAAGATGGGTGAGGTCCAAAAAAAAATCACGGGAAGCCGAGTTGGGAGCATATACATTAAGCAGCGTGTATTTGGCATTAGAGATGATCACATCAAGCAATAAAAATCGCCCCCCCCCTGGGTCCTTAAGTACATCCCCCACTGTGACCTGCATACGCCTATGAAATACAATGGCAACCCCTCTCGATTTAGAGTGGTAAGAGGAGGAAATGCAGTCCACCACCCAGGGAGCTCGAAAAGATGGAGCATGGCCATCGACCCAGTGGGTTTCTTGCAAAAACATGATATCTGGTTGCAATTTTTTAAGATGAGTGAGAACAGCCTTCCTTTTGACGGGAGAGTTCAGGCACCCCACATTCCAGGACACCAATTTNAAGCCAGTGAGAGTGTGAGTGGTGCATGTGGAACGTGCAGATGTAGAGGGCACGGTCATCTTACCAGGAGGAGAGACATACAGATGTTAGACGCAGCAAGGACTGGAGCAGCCAATGACAGAGGAGGAGGAAAGAACCCCAAGACTATAAGTGACACAGAAAAAATAATGTCAAACAGAGCAATCATGGCAGTCGCACGAGAAAGGAGCATAACTAGCCCTACAATGAGTACTTTTCAAACATTTTCCAAACCCAAAAAAACAAACGGCCGGAACCCCCCGGGAAAGGGGGCTCTAGGCGCAAGTAACAACAATACAATAATACCAAACAGAGACATAGATTATTGAGGCGCAGTCAGGCAGAGCATGGTCTATTGCAGATACAATTAGCAAATCCTAGAAGATGAAAGGTCAGTTGTCAGGATCAGCCGCAGGCGCAACTACATCAACAGCTGGTGGGGGCAGGTTAAGGTATGCCTGCGCTTCCTGGGGGGTGTTAAACACAAACACCTGGCCATTTTCAGAAAGGCGTAACCGGGCCGGATACATTAAAGAGAAATTCTTGCGCTGGGCATAAAGCGCACGGCACACTGACGAAAACTCTTTGCGTTTACGGGAAACAGCCACAGTGTAATCTGGAAACAATAAAATTTTTGTTCCCTCTACTCTCAATTCAGGCAAGCTGCGGTAGGCCCGAAGGTCGAGGAATCTCGCAATAACAGGGCGGGGACGGGACCCGGCCTCCAGGCGTTCCGGACCTAGACGATGAGCCCGTTCAATTTGTGGGAGCCTACCGTCTAGAGGAAGGCCCAGCCCTGCCGGAATCGCCTTGGTCAAATAATTGAGATGGGGAACCCCAGTAATTGCTTCAGGTATACCAACAAGGCGGAGATTATTTCTCCTGTGCCTATTCTCCAAATCGTCTACTTTATCCGTTAATTGTTGGACCAAACGGACCTGCGCAGCTAGAGAGGCCTGCATTGAGGAAACACGATCCTCTGTGTCACTCGCACGCTGCTCCAAAGCCTGTACCCTGGTAGTGTTAGAATCTATTTTAGTCACAGCGGCATCAAAAATGGTTTGCATGACCTCTAGCTTTTTATCAAAAAGGGGCATTAGGTGTTTAGATAGCTCCTGTGCCATGGCAGCTACATTTTCAGGGGACAGAGAGACACTATCCTGCTGTGTCAAAGGGGAGGGTGAGGAACCACAATCACTATCAGAAGCAGGCGAAGGAGGCAGCTTGGAGCCGGAGGCTTTGGTTCTGGAACCCTTACCCCCCGCCATGTGTTGTGCAGGTTTAGGTGGCATATTTTTATCAAGAAATCTGTCCATCCCACCAAAACCACAGAATAACAAGTGATAAGGTAAATGAGGTAAGTAGAGGTTACGATAGTGAGGCACAATACAGAACAAATAGGTCACAAAATAAAGAACAGGTGAGTCACAATATGCAGGCAAGAGTAGCAGCCAGATTAGGAGAGATGGGATAGCAACAATCAAGCTGTTTTTTTTTTGTTTTTTAAGTTTTCACAGTGTTTAGCACAGGGGAAATGAAAACAGCCCCCCTATTGAATAAAACAACTGAACTAGGATAAGCTAGAAAGCCTGACAGAGAGCCCCATAAGTGGTACTTATATTATGCCAATTTCACAGACGAGATAACAGTTGAAAACAGACACAAAACAGTAATGGGAAATGGGGAAGACTACTAAGTGACTCAGTCCAATCCAAGTCAGTGTCGACCCCGTGCACGAAGAGCAGATCCGCTGAGGTTCACGGCTCCACCACTGATGAACAGGGAAGAAACTTGCCGACGAAAGCAGACCAGCAGTCCCCAACGATCTCAGGCAACGGAGCAGCTGTAGGCCACAGCAGAGGGACCCGGGAACCAGCAGCCAGGATAGAAAGCCTCCACACACGCCGCCCAGCAGGGAGAGGGAAGCCGCCAGCGATGACACTGAAGACAGAGCCGCGGGGAGAGCCGCACCTCCAAGGCCTCAGGCAGCGGGCTCGAACCAGGAAAAGGATCTCCGGCCTCCTGCGCAGACGAACACAAAGGCCAGCCACTCCGGGACCCCAGCAGGATGTAAGGCCAGGACACCGACAAGCAGGTCCGCCACCAGAGCTGCACGGAAGCAGAGCAGCTCATCCAGGTGAAGTCAAGAAGCTGGGGCAGCCGGGATCTTCAAGCAGACAGACAGCAGCCGNCCTCCACGAGATGGGATCCCCTCCGTCGCCAGAAGCCACAAATACGCTGCAAGCTGGCGCGCGGGAAAGTTCCCGCCGCCACCGTCTCCACAGGCCACGACCAAACCACGGGCCAGACTCCGGGGGAAATCAATTCTCCGCCACCAAGGTGGTCTCCGACGGGGCCGCACTTCCTCCAACCCCCACCACGGCAACTGGAGCGAAGGCACCGGGACGGAGACAGGCACTCAATGCAGATTCTAGGCGGAGCACAGCTAAGATGCGGCCATTCGGGATGCGCCACCCACCGGAAGTCCCCATATTGCTTCTTTTGTCATAGCTTGCACTTCCTTTAGTGCCCCCCATACAATCTTCTTAGGGAGCCTCTATCCAGAAAGCTTTTACCTAAATCCTTGTGGGAAATGTGGGAAGAATTCAGATTTATTCTTAAATTTCTTATTAATCCCATTCATTTCATATTCCCATAATATCTCACCACCTCTAGCTTTCCTACAGATTGATCCACACTGCGGCCAGGACAGCGCCACATTGAAAGATTGGAGGCGCTTAGCTAGCCCTGTCCATCGTAGGAAGGGGTGAGTGGACATATTAATGGGAGTGGGGCTCTCAACAGAATACAGATTGTTGGTCTGAATTGGAGATCTGAACTGTTGACACGGACGCGTGTAAACAGGATAAAGCACGGACGCGTGCTTACCGTATTAATCCATCTATACCTATGTTTTTCCTTGCATTTACGGTTCATGTTTTACTGAGTTTCATCAGCTGATACCAAGCTTGGAGGTTAACAGAATACCCCGTTCTTCAAGATATATACAATAGCTTATGAATTTAGATTGAGGGATTTTTTTTACTATTTTATTGTGTTATTGTTTTATGCATATGTATATGTGTCTATTAGATTTGATATGAATATAGAATAAAATCATTATTTTTATATAAGATCATATATCACCAGTTTTTTATCAGCGCAAAGAGGTGTTTTATCTGAGTTTAATGATGGCGTTGGTTGTCCTTTAACTCTCCTATATACTGTATCTTCTATGTTTTGATAAGGCATGGCAGCCTATTTCTCCTGTTTGCGGCAGGTTTTATTCAGGTGTTAGCATTACCGACTTATTTTTATTATTACTACTTATTATTATTCAAAAAAAATATATATATTTTTTTGTTTGTTTCACACATTATTTATGTATTATAGGCGCCAATATAGGTTTATAACACCTTAACTTCTGGGAACAGCTTTTCCATTAAGAAACTTAGGTTTGTGGACTTTCTGACCCTAGAGGCAACATAGGGTGTATATCTGTATATATATCGTAGTGTTTAATCTATGTCGTATATGATTATATACCATCTATCTAACCTATTCTAAAAAACTGCATTGGTTGTCTTTATTCAGGATATAGTTATTCTGGTGAATTTACAGACAATCTGTTGCTCAATGTAACGAACCTGTGATTACATTATGGCGTTATTATTCATGGTTTAGTTCTATGGACTCGTTCAACCCATTGGGGAACATGGTGTTTAGGTCCAAAATCCAGAAATCTTCTTTTTTGCATAGTAGAGGGAATCAATCTCCTTCTCTGATTGAGGGTCTAATCGCTTAAATTGCCATAATAGTGATATAATTTATATTTCCTCCATGACAATGGTGTACATGCTTTAAAAGGGAATGTTTTAATTTCTTTTTAATTCTGCGATGTTCCAATAGGTCGAGCTCCCTCGTTGTACGACCTATATATTGTTTGCCTCATAAGATATGAGGTATACCACAAAGGAGCTTCTACAGTACATGTACATGTTAACATTGTACGATTTACTCTCTTTTAAAGATTTAAAATTGCTATGGTTTTTTTTCTAGGGATCTCTTCTACATAGGAAACATCCTGAAGTTTTTCATGGTAACCAACTGTTTAGTGGGGTAGTGGGCTTTTGACTTTTGACTAGCATGTTCTTCAGATTATTTGCTTTTTTGAAAATTGCACTGCTTTTTGTCTGTTCTATAGCATCTTTCAAAATGGGATCACAGGTAAGTACATGTTTATTTCTTCTTAATATTTTCTTTATCTGTTCTGCATTTAAATTATATTGGGTCACCAATATTGGACCACTTTTGTCAAATTTTCACTTTGTTTGTTTAGAAGGAAATTTCTGTCAGTTGTTAATGCCTGTCTGTTTGATTCTTCAACCAGGATAGATGGATAGATATTCCTGGGTGAGGAAGGACTCTTTGAGTGATTATGCCTTTTGGACATAGTCTACATCTGAGGAGCAGTTTCTCCTCTGACAGAGAAACTGTCCCCTTGAGATGTTCGTCTTCCTATCTTTTTTGTGACAACAACTGAATTTTAAGAATAGAGAGTATTTTCATCTTTCTTATAATTTTTAGTGTGTATGGTGCCATGAGTGACAAAAACTGTGATATCTAAAAAAAAGTATTTCCGTATTACTTACAGTCTGTGTAAATTTGAGACCAAACTTATTATTGTTAATGTGGTTAAGGAATGTCATCATGGAAGAAGAATCCCCATCCCAAAAAAGGTCATCAATGTAGCGGTCATAGAGGACAAGATTAGCCCCAAATGGTCCCCCCCCCCCCCCCCCCCCCCATATGAGCTTGTCTCATTTGTACCTTCGGAAGATGATTGAAAGTGGGTATAATTTTGTCTTTCGCTTTTTGGATGAAGACTTTATATTTCATGTTAAATTCTAGACTAGAAATTATTGCCAAGCGCCCCCCCCCTTATCAGGGAGCTTGAAAATAATGGATGTGTCCTCTTGCAAGTATTTAACAACTTATCTTTCGCCATGATTTAGATTATCCCTTATAAGACTTCTCCACAGACGAGCACAATTGTTTGAAATCCTGTAGGGTCTTCTGATAGAAGGTCTATGTACATCCTGTTTTAAGTTGTAATGGATAGAAACTGGATTTGTTTCTTAATATTGATTTTTTTTTAATATTGGTTTATTTGGATTCAAAACGATTGTATCATCTGTGGGATCGTCAAAGGGGGCTCCCAATTCACTTTGCAGATCTATTAGTATTTCAAGGGCCCTTTTGTCTTCTGCGTCCCACCTTGCTTCGTCTGTATCCTTCAATTGTTGGAGTTTAAAGAATTTGGTTCTGTATGTATCTTTTGTGTATCTATTGAGGTCCACAAAAAGATTGAATAAATTTGGCTTAACAGACAGCGTGAATTTGAGACCTGTGGACAAAATGGATATTTCTTTCACAGATAATATTCATGACAAAATGTTGAAGATATTTTCACTAGGGGCCTAAAAAAACTTTTGAGCTTTGGGGACCTCCATGTTCTACTGCATTTGCATATGTATTTATCCTATCTTTTGTTTTTTCACTATCGCCATTCGTTTTATGGATTTTAGACTCTCCATTTCTATTTTTGTTCATATTTTTCATTTTAGTTTTGTTGTCATCTTCAATCATAGATTTACTGGTATTTTGTTTCTTTTTAATTAGTGTTTTTGTTACGTCTTCTCCTTTTTCTTTGATACTATTCTGTTTATTAGTTTTTCTAAAGTTGTTATATTTGTTATAATATTCCTTTTTTTTACATATTTTTCTATTATATGTTCTAAATTCACCTTTTTCATAATCCTCATGATCCCTTTGTATTCCTTCTTGTTTGCTATTGATCGAATCCTTCTCAAAAAATTCTATCCTATTTTTAAAAAAATCTTTTCATTTTCAGCAGTCTGGTACATATGGGGCATTAAGTTCTGATATACTTTGCACAATAATTTTCCTCTTTATTGATACGGTGACCACGATCGGATGGAGAGGACTTGCATCTGGATACCCAAGGCTGCGGTGACGTCATCATCCAGCGGAGAGACTCCTGGCGAGGTGACTGGACAGCGGCGCCCCGATCAATGGAGCACTAGAAGGAAGTGCGACTGGAGAGCGGCATCTAGACTCGATGGAGTTGAATTATTAGATGCAACATTCCAAAACACAGTAAATGTGAGTAGGTCGGAAAAGACAGTTAGTCCATGGTGATCTGTCTGGTCTAAACTATATTGGCTTTCTTTCTTTTGGAGATACATTGGACAAGCAAGTGGATGAATGCATATACCCTTTTGAATTGCTCTGACTGAAAAATCGGAATATCTGTAAGGACTGTATGGACATTGTACTAGTGGACACTATACATTCACTATAAGCAGCGCCAAGACATTTACTGGGCATTACTGGATTTATATTCAGAAAAGTGGGTGCTGGTTCTATCAAACGTTTCTCTTTGGGTAGCACCTATTTTTTTCTTAATATTGTCTAGAATACCCTGTCTATGATTAATTAAAAGCTACATTAATGCAAAAGAGCATTTATCTACAGTAGAATTCCACATATTAGAAAAGTTGTCATCGTCCCTAAATGAGGAAGATTTGAACCCTTTGGAATCATTTGTGCTTCTATATATTGATTCAATAATTTTATATCCCACCAATATTTCATCTCATTACATAACAATGTTTCCATTTTGGTGAAGCACTGATCGAGATAGGTCTGAGAACTATTCAAAGCCTCCTCCTTAGGGGACAAAGTATCACTTTTCTTCAATGCAAAAGATATTCATATTGCAGAGAGAAAAAAANCGCAATTTGGGTGAGGAGACGGCCAAAAAAAGTCTAAAGCAAGAAGTTAGTTAAAAATTTCCCCATATGGCACCAGGAAACATCACAGTCAAAAGATGTAAAACACTAAATCCTGTTTGTGTTGATACGCATGACTGTATGGAACATCTAAATCAGACTTTCATAGTGAAACCTGACATCAGCAACTCATATTTAGTTGACAAAAGCTTGACCTTTTACATGGACCGAAGTTGTCAGGGATTATACAAATTTGTGCACTGTGTATGTTGTAGCAGATGACAGAGTACAGAGTGGAAAATCTGCAGTGATCCCGTAGACCATTGAGCTACCCGCCGGACAGGTAAGTCTTGTTAAATGCTGTTGTCAGTGTAGCCAGGCTTGCAGTGAGCTGTTGGATAACTTTGACATATTTTTTGGGTTGAAAGCAATACTTGATGGAATAATTTCAAATGTAACACGAAAGTAACTGCTCAACATTTCATTAAAAAGTAAATAGCTAAGATAACATTAAAAATATTATGGCAGCATAATTGACATGAGATTGAACCTGGAATATGGAATATGCCTGGAATATGCAATGTTCTGAAACTTTTTTTTTTGCTTGTGCTTTCAACTGGAAAGGTTTAATAAAGTGTATGGGTATAAGTATATATAACCTAGCCAATAGGCAAGCACCACAGCCTTGACTGGATCAAGGCCTATGAAAGATAGTTGACTTACACATACTACATGCATTCCTGCCATGCACAAGCAAACTAGTTAATTACACATCGAAAAGCAGCTAACTGATGTTGCATTGCAATGCATAAGTTTCTTTCAGGTGGCTAGGGTGGAGTGAACCACCATGTGTACAAAATATGCATGGTGGGTATAGAAGCGAATACAGATCATACAGTAAGTGTCAAAACCTGTATGATCCTGCATTACATTACACTTCCATGAACAGACACTTAATTCAGGGTTCTGCATGAACACGGTCTGTACGAGGGGTTTGCAGGGGGTGTCAATAATGTTGTTCTGTGCTGTAGCTTTGTGTATGAGAATCTGGTTATGCTGGGATTCTCATTTTCTTATTATTACCAGGTCACTATGCTTTTTCCTACTTACCTGCATACTTTTACCATTTAAATTAGGCTAATGGGGCAAGGTTTCACCTGATTCTTGCAGACTGGGGTCGCACGGACCACTGATGACCTAATGCAAAGGACTGACAGAAAAAGCAGGGGACAAGTGTAACGCCCTGGAGGGGAGGTAGCACATGGTAGCGCCTGTGCATTGAAAAGAAGTGCCAACATGGGCTT
>JABWIB010010153.1:0-11886 GCA_016617825.1 Platyplectrum ornatum | reverse complement strand
CTAACTAAATTGACTTATTGGGAGAGGGCGATATATTGATTGTCTACTTACCCGTCATAGACTGTGAATTCTTTGTTTGTGATAATCTTATGTATAATAAATTTGTATTGCTGCTTCTCATTCACAACTCCATTCCTTATTCTGAACCTGAATTACGTGGGTGTTACACAAGCAGTACAGGCGCAGAGGATTCAGGATGAGGTCCAATGTGAAAAAGTTGTTTAATTCACTTTTTTATTTTTTATTTTTACTTACATGTATAAATTTCTCATGTGAACTGTTGAATTTATAATTGTCTAATGTGAAATGTTGAATTGATGGGTGAGTGGAATTACAACTTCTAAAGGTAAGAATAATTGCATCTATAAATTATTATACTTGACTTTTACTTTAAATGCTTGATCCATCGTTGTTGCTTAAAAGGAACTGAAAGAAGGCACATGGAATTGCTATTGGGAGCATTTGAAGTAGGAAGAGCCTTGGAATAATATTCTTATAATTAATATCTTCACTTACCATTTCACCTGGGGTACACTAAAAAGGATAAGCAATCACTAGAAGATGTTTGTACCACAGACAACTTTAACAGAGGAATAGAAAATATTAGTCACTGAGTGATGGATAGCAGCTCCAGCATGAGCATTAAAAACAGGGTTGTCTAATTTTGGACAATTCTCCTAGTATCCCGGGAGAGTCAGCAAATGACTTGAACTAAGGCAGTGATTTTATGTAAATCATGTCCTTTATCCAATGACAGGAGGGAAAAACCAAATGTCTGCAAACCTGTTTAAGGAGTTGGTGGTCTCAGAAAACTATACTACATGAAAGTTTTCCCTGGAGATTCACTTAAAAAGATAAAAATTGTTGAAAGTCACGTTTGATAATGGAGATATACTGAATACAGATCAGGTGGACAAGCAATGAGAACCATAGGCTTAGCTGTCATGAGCAAAAGGTATGTGGCTGTCAGTGCAAAGTGTGTGTAAGGACTCTCACGCCGGGGGAAAGGGGGGGGGGCGGAGGAAAAGAAGGCAAGCGGCAGCTGTACGAGGGAACGCTGCACCTCCACACGACCGGCATTCCCACTGATATCTCAGGTGCACCGCCGCGAGAGAGGAGGCCAGTTGGTCAGTACAGACAGGTCACAGAATTCCTGATGGATGAACTTAGAAGGTTTTTGGACTGGCACTAGCTCCTGCACTCTTACGCATTTCTCCTTCTGGTTTCGTCAGAGAGTCTGGTGACTCATATTATACTTGTATAAATTCATCTGTTAATGTAAACACAGATGACAGGCTTAAATATTTTTTTCAAATTAAGTCTATACAATAAACATGAGCCTCTGGCTGACACTAGTGACAATGGCTGCTTGAGTTACAGCATTAATGTATCAGTGGGGTCAGTGGGGTCAAAATACTCACTACACCCATGGATGAGTTCCTTTAGGGATGTAGCTTACAAAATAGTATTACTTTTTGGGGGTTTATACAACAGGGCGTGTCAAAGGCAACATGGTACTCCAAAAGCACAAAATTGCCCTAATAAGCATTTTACAACAATATAAGGGGCGTTGTCATATTCAGGAGAAATTGTGTAACAAATTATTGTCCGTTTTTCCTACTCTTACCGTCGTGGAAATGTTACATTTTGGGGTGAATACAAAAAAGAATGGAAAAAAATACATTTTTAATGTTCACGTCCCAAATGTTACAAAACACCATTGGGGTCAAAATGCTCATTACACTCATATATAAGTTCTTTTGGGGTTTAGTTTACAAAATAGTATCACTTGTTGGGGGTTTATACTGTACTGATACAACTGGTGTTTTGTGAAATTTGTTAACATTGGGACCTGAAAAAAGCCAAAAGCTGTTTCCTCCCGTCTGAGCTCTACTGTGTACCCAAATAGTGTTATACAACCACATATGGTATATTTCTAAAATCATTGGAATCAGGGGATTTCATTTTAAGTTTTGTCTTCTGGTTAATATCTGTCCTGTTAGAAAATGAAACAGATTAAAATGGAAAAATTTGCTAAATAAATGGGAAATTTCAAAATGTTACCCTCATTTTGCTTTAATTCCTGTCAAACATCTGAAGGGTTAATAAACTTCCAAAATGCAGTTTGAGGTGTGCAGTTTTTGAAATGGGGTCATTTATGGGGTTGTCTAACAAGTGGATCGTTGAAAACCACATCAAAAGTTAACTTAGTAACTATTTTGTGTGGTAAGACTCTGTGTTACAAGCAGAAATTGTAACATTTTGAAAATGGCAAAGTTTTCGCATTTTTCATGACATTTGCGCATTTTTCATGAATAAATACAGATGGTATCAACCAAAATTTACCACTAACTTAAAGTACAATGTGACACGAAAAAAACTATATAAGAATCAGTTGGATAAGTAAAAGCATTACCACATAAAGTGACACACTTTAGGAACCAAATAGGCTGCGTCTTAATAGGGGTTAAATCCAATAAATGCCAGTGTAATGATGCACCTAAAGGCATACAAATCTATCTGAAACCCTATAACATAAGTGTGTGTGTGTGTGTTCTTAAAGTACAAAAGATGCATTCAGGATAAAGGGATAATATATATCAAGATATCATAAGTATAGTATCCACATCACATGGAATCATATCTCTATTGCTATATCCCATCCAAAAGTGAGGGACAATCCAGAGGGTATACTCCAAACAGAGATAAAATAATGTAATAAGTTCCTTCTAATTACCTATGTGATTAAGGTGCCAAAAGTGCTGACAATAGAATGTGTATGTATAGATATACATAAAAAAGTAAATGTGGGGGCGTGGTGTGGTGTAGCTCTGGGACAGTCACATATCACCTCAGCTCTGCTATTGTGCCATTTTGCCTGCCCCGCTATTACTCCTCTGCTTTTCTCACTTTCTGCCATCGTATCTTGCCCGTTGCTGGAGCTTTCTCTGCTTCCTGGCCGCTACTGCCATGCTTTAGTTGTGCTGGCACAGACCCTCTCACTCCACTCCAGGCCTGGTTCCTCTGCTCTCCTACCTACCTTCCAACACCAGCCTACCAGCATTAACAGTGCGTGACAATGTGGACCCTTTGTGACTGGCTCCTGTGGACCCCACGTTTTGGCCTTTGCTCCCCACCTTACATGCTGCTGTTTGCAAATTATTCTCCTGGGTCGCCTGCTGGCACCCCCTGCCTGACTGACGTCATCTGCCTTCCAGCCTGGTGGCCCCTATGTTTCCTCTGCACCTCTCGCTGTTCAAGCCCATCTCCTGCATTGATCTCAGTTACAATGTGATACGGCTGCACAGGCTTATTTCCTCCCCTGTGAGGCCCTACCTTTTCTGAATGTCCAGCTGACTGCATGCTCTCTGCACCCTAACCTGCTATTTATGGCTCTCTGATGCAAGTCGTCAAGCTATTCCTCTCTGTGCCTATTTGTCTACTAGCACCCATCATGGCGCCAAAGAGGCTCAAGCTGTTGCCGCAGCCCCGTCTGTGCAGTTTCCAGTCCACTCCAAACTGCAGGGAATCATCTCTTCGCCTTTCCAGGTGGCTTCTTGGCTTCTCCTCCTGCGGTTTTCCCTCCTGCTCTGTTAGACCTTGGGGGAAATTCCCATAATGGTGAAGACCTTATACCAAATGATGGCTGCCCTCCACTCAAATATCAGGGATGAGTACAAGTCTACCATACAGGGGCTTACTTAGAACTTCACCGAGCTGGTTCAATCGTATAACAGCCTGATTGATACCCAGAATGTTCTCGAGAAGGAAGTTGATCTCTTTAAACATAAAGTCATGGATCTCGAAGACCAGTCACATCATAACAACCTTCAACGTTCGTGGCATCACGGATTCTGTCAACAACAATGACCTACTGGGCCACGTTACGGATTTGTTCCACAAACTCTTGCCAGCAGAATCTGATCATGACCTCATCATCGACCATAACCACTGACTGCAGAAGTCCAACCTGGCCCCTCCTTCACATCCTCGAGACACCCTGATGCGAATGCATTACTTTCATGTCAAAGAAAACCTACTCGGAGCGACTCACAATGTGGGCGACTGCTCTCTCCAGCACCTCCAGTTTCATACCTTTATAGACTTATTTTGTGCATGCTGTGTTAACATTGCTCCTTTTATATGCTGCTTATGCCTCAGGGGGCGCTCTCCTAGCCGGCCCCTCATTGTGTGTGTTGCCTCATGCTCCTATGAGGCCACCACCCCTCTCTGATATATTGGGCATGTTTGGTTTTCTTTTCCCTTCCCTCCCTCCCTTCCCCTTTCCCCCCTAGGATGATACAGTTTGTTTCCTTAACCACTCAGTGGACCAGATGCAGAGTTCGGGGGCAGCGCACGCGCAGATTGTGCATGGTTGCGCTGTGCGCCTTATTCAGATTTGCGTTTTTCCATCAATTAGTGCAACTCTGAATTGGGCGCAAAGCGCGCAATTCACGCGCAAATCACGCGCAACTCACACGCAACGCGCGCGCAGCTTGCGCGCAACTCGTGCGCAAATAGCGCATCAAAGCAACGCAATGCGCAAGCATCAGCTCCCCGCAGTTTGTTTAGCGGCTTGCGTCTTCTTGGACCAAAAAAATATTTTGGTTTATGGAACATAAATAAAATCAAATCATAAAATGAGGATGTTGTAGGACTGTTGTCATTTTATTATCATTTGCTATTAAAAAAGAAATAAGTCACTGAGAATTATTTTACAGTCCGATAGAATTCATAGCGGAAATCTTTAATTGCAACAAATGTAGCGGAGACACAACAAAGATGCCGCACTGCACTAACCGAAAGTGCACAGGACAGGGATCACTTCATGCTACTGTTTCAAATAGGCTGAAACTAGTAGCAAAGTATAGCAAATATACCAGTTGCACCATCCCTAGCCTGGTGCAGGAAAAAAGCCGCAGAGCGCAATGCGCTGAGCTCGGTGCACCCCCTGAAACGCCCCAAATCTCATTATAATATTCTGGCACGCCTATTTTTCCGTGTTCAAACACACGCAGGCGCTAGGGCACGCAACTGCTAATCTGCGCCTCATTAGCGGGTGATTCAGAGTTGGCGCAGATTTTTCACGCATGCGCAATGCGAAAAATCGCAACCATTCAGCCGCAATGCGCAACTCTGGATCTGGTCCCGTATCTTCCTTGTCTTTGTTTACCCCCAAGGTTAAGTTTCTTTCTCTCAATGTCAAGGGCCTAAATCCCTCATCGAAATGCCACTTGGCTCTGGACACCTTCCGCGTATGCCAAGCTGATGTTTTTTGCAGTTCAGGAGCCCCATTTTCCTGCTAAAAACCTTCCCTTCTGGTGTAACTCCCATTTCCCTGCTTGTTTTACTGCCACCGGCCCATTTAAGGAAAGTGGCCGTCCTCCTCAGTGAACACCTACAATTTTACTTCCTTTCCCAAATTGTTGATAAAAACAGACAGTACTTTATTCTCATGGGCACACTGGATTAATTGTTAATGTAGTCTCCCTTTATGCGCCTAACTTACATCAAACCTCATTCCTCCACTCCTCCTTGGAGTTGCCATAAAGATTGATGGCAACCCTACTCGTAAGCTGCAATACTCTTTCTCTTCTCCAAATTGCTCTCCAAGGTGTCCCATCTGTAGACTATGCACAAGTCTACATAGGGATTTGGTTTCCCAACTATGCTCACTCACGAGCGGCTTTCCCCCGCCTTCAACAAACTTACATCTGCCAATAAGACGGGCAAAATGCTGGCGTATAAGCTGCGTGCCAACAAGCCTCCTGGCGTGTTCAGATGCTTTTCTCTCCTATTAGAGACAGGATCTTAAACTCAGAACATATAGTGTGTTGCGCAAATGCTTCAGGTAGCACTGCTGCCCTAGAGGTATATTGGGAAGCCCCCATATATAAATACTTGAAAGAGGGGTATACCCAGGCACTTCTCTACCTTTTATTGCAGTGTGTGTGTGTGTGAATTCTGTAAAAATACACAGTAGTGATATATAAAAAATATAGTATTTATTAACATAGCATAATATAAAAACATACAACATCCAATGTGTATATATATATATATATATATATATATATATACTGTATATGCATCCATGTTATTGCGTTGAAAACATAAAAGTTATTTGTTCAATCAATATAGATATTCGATATATTCAGCAATTTTGTCCATGCATAAACATATAGGCTATAGAGTTTTCTCTTAGTCTTAGCGATTGTGAATCTTTGAAATAGTTATATTGGAGCAAAAAGAATCTTAACCTTATGTTGAGTGGGGTGGGTGTGTTATGTGCACGCCTCTTTCATGTTGTCCGTACGCCACCCTCATAGTGTTTTGAGTTTGGGTGGATGTGTATTGATCTGCTGGTCCGATGACGTTGAGTGTTATTACGTTTCGGCCATCTTTAATTCAGGAACTACACACAGTGTCTTGCTTAGCGATCGCCATCTTTGTTATTGGCAGATTTGTTGAATCTGCCAATATAGATATAGATATACGCTAAGATCGATGGATGGATGGATGGAAGTTCTCTGTTTTGGCAGAGTCAGTGAAACAAACAGACGCTTGTTCAGTCTTTACCCAACAAGGGTATTCAATGGACTACTTTTGTATAAGAGTCATTATAATACACATTTAAAATGCAGTGTCACACATATAGATTGTTGCTTACATTGATTACCTTATGTTTTTTCTTATAAATCGTTGCACATGTGGGTTAAATATATATTTATCCACAAATTGTGTTCTGTGCCTTTAGAAAAGGAAAGTTCTCTATGCTTTCCTGTATCTTAAGGTGGCCTCTATGTTTAGCTAGATTAGAGCATATCTAACTTAGAAAAAGAAGAGAAAAATACCCAAGTCTAAATCTATGTTTAGACTGTGGGGTTCTAGGGTATGTAGATTATATATCCATTTAGCTTCTTCCGTAGCTATTTTAGCTAGGAAGTTCCCTCCCCTCCAATATTTATTTACTCATGCTATTCCCATGAAGCTTAGTATACATTCTCTGTTTATTGAAAAAAGATGCAAACACTCAGTAAGTAATACAGGAGATCAAAATCACATGACAATACAAACAGGAAAGTGGCCAGTTGCTACTGCATGCGCACAACAGTAGGCATTGAACCGTAATAGGATACAAATGAAGGATAGAGTAGAAGAGGGAAAAAGAAAAAGGAGAGGAAAAGTGGGGGAATAGTGGAGGGAGGGGGAGGAAGTACAGCGAATGCAGTCACTCGGAGGGATCCGGTGGAACAGTGGGGACAGTCAGCAACCCAGGCCAGAGAGAAACCAGCCAGATTCCTTCAAGTGTATCCATGGACCCCAGGTCGCAAGGTAGTCCCTAAACTGATCCATGGCGGAGAGACTGTTCTTGAGTGGTCCTTCTCACTCCGTGCATTGCCCCTGCCGCCTGTCCCTCTGAGGGAACACTGGTAGCTTCAGATGACACGTCAACGTCGACCACGCCTGTCTGCTACTGCAGCTGACACAGACCCTGTTTGACTGTGATGCTAATGCTATTTGTGTGTTTGTTCTGCTGTCTCCCATAGTACCTACTGGCCCTTCTCTCAGGAAAGCCAGAAGGCACCTCAGGGGACCAATATGCCCGCCTCAGGGACTGATGTCTCATCTTTGCTCCCTATACTGCTTGGGACTTTGGCTCCCACTGACCTCCCTCCATAGGCACCATGTAGGCATTATTCCATTGCCAGTGCAATTGTTTTCCTGTTTGTAGANTTATAGTACCCCTAGTTCTTTGCCCACACTACCTTGTTTGTGTATGGTGTATCCCCCCCCTACCGCCATGCCCAATGTTGTAGTTTACTGGTTGGTGGCTACGTGTTGTCCCCCAACCAGGCCAATGTTTTTCAATATAAATACAATTTGTTATTTAACTGAAAATTTGCAGGTTTCTATCAGGCCATAAAACAATATTTCCTCCTTTGTCGGAGGGTTTAAATAAAACCTCAGAACATGATTTAATTTCCTTTAAAACTGTCCTCATGTGGCTTCGGTATATTGATGACATCTTTATTATTTGGCAAGTAGACCCCTCCCTGCTGGTTCTGTTTATTTCAGAATTAAATAGGAATGACCTCAATCTAAAGTTTACTATGGAATATAGTGGAGATCATTTACATTTTTTGGCCACAACATTCGCAATTGACCAAAACAGATTTGTATTGAAAAGCAAGCGCCACAATTTGCAATTTTCTGCATATATATCTCAATAAAGGATAATCAAAACAAATCAAATTAACCTTAGCCTGCACTATTCTTAATATCCGCCAATACTTTCTTTCTTTTCATAACACATTTTATTGTCCTTTTCAAAACAGCATATCCAGACTAAAATGTAATAAGGTCTGGTCAAGGTTTTATTTCATTATACCATGCAAGTTGTGCAAAGAAATCCACAATGTGCAAACTGTGGCTGGTTGCTCCTGTCACTTCCAGTACGTTACTCCCAGTATGACTTCTTAGGGGCTCAATATATTTATAATATATTTACTAAGCAGGGAATTTGCTGGGGAATTGTAAAGTGGGGATGTTGCCCATAACAACCAATCAGATTTGAGCTCTCAGTTTCATTTTACATACTGGAGAATGTAAGCTCGAATCTGATTGGTTGCTATGGGCAACTTCCCCACTTTTCAATTATCCAGCAAATTCCCTGCTTAGTAAATATACCCCTATAAGTGCTTAAATCAATGTTTCTCAATGTCCCAGGATCGGCACTGTCCCAGTACGATTTCTTATCTCCTCCCCTTATTCATATGGCTCCTCCTCTCCACCTTTCCACAAACAGGTAATCATATACGAAAAAAGAGAAACCAATTCTCAAGCTCCTTCGGTCTCACCAAGCTGCCAGAATGGGAAGACAATCGTGAAGCCTGTATTATCATTTATCTCAAAGATATCCAGAAATATACTCACAAAGTATTTTCTTGATTTTCATCAATATCTGCCCTCATGGGTAAAAATCTCCTTTTTTAGGATTGCAGACCTTCCATCTCTAATGAGGACCTCCGTGGCCACATTCCCAACATAAAGCAACTTCTTCCTTTAACGCTTTTATTTCAGTAAAATCACAAACTAAGATTATTGGTGTATTCAAGTTCAAATTCTTGCTGTGCAGCTCGCACTCAGATAGTACACCCCCTCCTTAGTTGTTATACAGACTAAGGCCCCAAATCTTGGATCGAGGAAAGTGTATATCTGATCCTTTCTGGGACTAACCACAGCTTCTATTATTCTACACTACCAATGCGTTTCAACCCTAACAGGTCTTTCTCAAGGTAAAGTAAGCTTTTGTTTTATTGAAATAAAACCTTTGAAAAAAGTAAGGAAGAAGTTGCTTTATGGTGGGAGTATGGCCACGGAGGTCCTCATTAGAGATGGAAGGTCATGAGGGCAGATGTGCATGAAAATCAAGAAAATACTTTGTGAGTATATTTCTGGATATCTTTGAGATATATGATATACAGGCTTCATGATTGTACATTGTTGTCTTCCCTTTCTGGAGAGGCGATCAACTTGGAGAGACCAAAGGAGCTCGAGACTTGACAACGAACAGCTGAGTACTACCGAGAGAAGAGACAGCGATGATCAACGAAATACGTACGTGCAAAGAATCAAGTGGACACTCAGTGAGTGACCAGATTCCCTTAAGCTCGATATAGCATTAAGCAGGCTTTGGGCTGTTGGGACAGTATAAAAATGGTTGGAACGATACCAATGTATGAATTATAACGGTGGTACGTTGAGGAACATCGATTTAAGCATTTATAGTGTTGTGGACATATCATAGTTTAGAAGTGTGATTCAACATATAGAAGTGTGTTGTGACAGATAAAAGTAGAATCAGCCACATAAGGGGAGGAAGCGCTTTATTGAGATGTTTCTCAATATATATGTTTTATATTCAAGATACGCAGAGTAGAAAGAGATCAACTATACATCTACACATTGCTGTTGTAGGAATCCCCAGATGAAGGAGACTCTATATATATGCACACCATGTGTACATTAGTTCTATGCACAAAAGCACAATAAAAATGATTGTTTAATTTAGGGGAGTTTTTATGTGATAAGTTATTGAGTTTTCTGTAAAAATATGATAATGGGGCAAGAGTTTTAAGATGTAAGACTACTCTTTTGTGCTTTATAGCTGAATTAAGGCCACCCACATTCCAAGATACCAATCTCAACTGAGGAGGCATGTAAGAAGAGACAAAGTATGTGTATATCAATCAGCCACGAGGGCGTAAAAGGGAGAAAACATGTTTTAGATTCAGGTATAAATGGTTCCCCATCATTAAGGGGATTAATAGGGACATCACAGCAATGTTCCACCCCACCCAGATTTATTTAATCGTACAACTAAGGTGAATGGAAGCAGTGGTCGAAGTGGAAATTTAGAAGTGATGGTATAGACATTTAGAAGTGTGGGCACGAAAACATTGAATATAATAGAAGTCAATGGAGATTTGTAGTTTTTCATTTACAACATTGGACAAAGTGCCGGTATGGCATACCCCCGTATACACCCCCACTTCAAGCCCTAAATGGAAGACCAACAACATATGTATCTATCAATTCATTATCGATCTATTTTTGTCTATTAATATAGCTATTGGTATATGCCAAAACCCCTATTATCTGATTTTCCCAGCAGTTAAATAATGCTGCCAATGAATATAGGCAGCTGCACAGATGGAAACTCAACAAAACAAAAATAAAACGATAGATGTAAGGACTGTCCACTGGGACCAATTAACATGTAGGTCAATTATTACACATAATCAGTGGTGACTTATAATAAATAACAATATAGATTAAGTAGGATCAGTAACTGACAGATAAACTTTGAAGACAAATTCCAGAGTATCACAGGCCTTAGTAAAGGTGGACTGTTGTCCATTGTGATGGACCCTTAATATAGCAAGAAAAGGGAGAGAGAATCTTAAATTATATGAGCCTCTCAGGCCATCTGTGTTCTTGGATATTGTCATTCCAGCACTCACCAGAGGTGCCACTATTCAGTTAATCCATGTGGAAGGTCTCTGGTTGTTGTTTCCAGTCAGTGTATCACCTTTCTATAAAAACTGTTCATATTCCAGCACGCCATATTGGTTTATTTTGTCTTCTGGTCTTGCAGTGTGCTCTTGTCCTTGTCTCACAGTTTCCTTTGGACATTATTTGATTATTTGGAGACACTCTGCATACTCCCTGTTGTAGTTTACCTTTGGACATATCATCTAAATTCACTTACACCACTCACTGTGGTTAGTTTGCTCCTTGCGTATTTTCCTTTGTTTCGTCATTGTTATTTTTGCATTTGTCTGTTACTCTGTTTCTTGTGTCCTTGCTTTTCAGTCTTGCACCTTCTATCTTATCTGCTACCCTGTTCCCTGTGTAAGTGCTCAACTTCCTTTTTGTCTTCCTTTTGTTGTCCACAATAAACCTCCACCAATCAACATCTTAGATTTGGTCCTTACAAATGGAAAATCTGGGATTGGAATCAAAGAAAATTGAGTAGATACAATCTAGCAGCAGACATGAAGGACCCAGTCGTTGTCTTGGTCACCAAGTGACCTTGAAGTAAAGCAGAAGGAGTCTGGAGGCAGTTAAGTAACTTCTAGCCATTGAGACATAGCAACACAGCACAGCATTTACTGATATTTCAGAAGCTGAATGAAATGGTCTGTTACACCCCAGCCTGATGTTCTTATTAAGCGGACCAGGGGGGGAATTCAGTAAATGACGAATCTTCGTTGGAAGTTCGTTCTGACGAAAATTCGGCGAAAATCGTCAAATGTGTATTCACTAAGTGACGAATGTGTATTTTTTCGTCATTTAGTTTGACGTTTACATATCGTCAAT
>JABWIB010010152.1:0-17958 GCA_016617825.1 Platyplectrum ornatum | reverse complement strand
AAAATAGGGCTTGGTCTTTAGGGACCAAATAGGCTGCGTCTTAAAGGGGTTAAGCAGGGATGGCGCAGAAAACATAGGGGTGTATCTGTGGAATGCCCTATGTATCGAGTAGTCGTCTCCCCCCCCCCCCATATATACCTAAACATCTCCAGCGTTTACTTCACTGAACACTGGAATTACTTAACTCTGAATCGGTCCTCCACTACAATAAAGATATAGGCTGGAGGGAGTAATTTAGGGAAAATCACTGACGCATCCTAGGTGCCTGGAGATTTGCCAACTCTTCTAGGATACCAGGATAAATGTCAGAAATAAGGGATTCCCCCAAAATTCCTGATGTTAATACTGAAGTTAGGGCACAGTTATAGAAGTCATGTTTTACAAATATATGGTACAGTAGTAACGTGTTGTGATGCATTTGTGGGCATGCCAGCAAGGATGTGCATTACATCTATACACAGACACTGCCACAATGACACAACAATGTATATGACACAACTAGAGGAATATTTCTGTGTTTCTGAGCAAANGCTACAAGCTACATTCCCACACACATCACTAGGCAAGTGAGCAATGAAAGCAAAATCTAATGTAAATAAGTCTCACTGCCATCAGAGGGCTTGTTTAAAAATAAACCTTCTCTTGAAGCACTGCCAGCTCAACAATCTGATCCCAATAATGACGTGTCATGTGAAATATGACAACAGGCTCCACAAAGAACTTTTCACAAAGGAAGATATTCCTTTTCATTTATATCATTCAAGTTAAACTTCGAGCAGTCCAATCACAGGGTTCAATATCACGCAGCAATGACTATTACACAAGAAAAGGCAAAGTGGGCAGGATCTAGATATAATAATCATAGGAGACTTATTGGCTAAGCCCTTACATACACTCCTGTATTCCGCTAACACTTACATTTCCCCCGTAGCAGTAGAGCCAAGGGAGTGTTCTGCTTTCCGTATACAGAACTTTGGATAGCAAATTCCATTTGTGAGCCTCCGTTGTAGATGTTAATGTTCAAAATCTAGTGGATAAGGCCCACTGTAATACACAGGAGTTATAAATCCAAGAAAAAGCAACAATGAACCACACTCCGATACATTGTTACACCATTATAACATAAATCCCATGTTTCTCCGGGGGATCGCCAATAGTAAAGAGATATATTGTTAAGTCGAACATATTCAAAAAACGAAGTTGCCATTTCTCATTACTGTAATTGTTCTACAATGCGTCTTGGATGGGAAGCGGCTAAGAGTTCCTTTCGTTCTTCCTCAATTATCCTCAGTCAGGTTTGTTTCTCCTCGTTCACCCTCGGTTCTTTCTGGGGCGTGATCCACCTTTAGGATCCTACCCGGGAAGGACTACATAAAAAGATTGGAGTTGGAAAAGAACTTTCTAATATAGGAGATCTTCTGTTGGACATTATATGTTACATAGTGTGAGTTTCAGTGGCNGCGCTTGCCTTACCTATACGCCTGATATTATCCATTTCATTTCAGAATATGGATTATCTCAGGCTGCAAATCTTTATGTCCCATGAAAATCATGATAAGACTGTGCACCCAGTAACATCTGCATACACAGGAAATAAATACACTCTAAGGAAACAGATAAGCAGGGTTAATACCACATGGGCCTTACTGTTCAGGTATGTCTGGGAGTGGGGGGGTGAGGCCTAAGGCTGCTCATCTCAGGTTAATTGCTGGTCATTTTATTTGTGCCATGACTCACAATGAATACTACTATTGAGGCTTTGATAAATGGTTTTTAAGCATATGCATGGCAAAAACATTTAGAGGAGACCACTGCCATCCAAATGTCAGTACCTACCTAAAGTATTCCCTACCACCCTTATATAAAATATGTGTGTGATATTGTGGATAGTACTTAAAGGATGAACCCAGCCCTTACTGTAGGCTATTTCAATACTTTGCCCTCCCATCATGAATAGTGTCAGTACACACACCGCCCCCTTCATGCCACAGACGAAATGGAAAAAAAAAACTTACATAAAAACAAATGTACTACAACCAAATGAAAAGTAAATAAATATAAATCAGACAGATGTCTGTGTAACTGGCGAATGGTGTGTTGTGGTTAAATAAATGTATGTGATAAAGGGGCAGATAAAGTGTGATTAGGGAATTGTGTGTGGTGCAGATCATAAATGTGGTTGTGGTACACAATGTGCGTGTGTGTTACTAGTCTACTTCAACTTGTGTATCTCTCATTTTGGTTTTCTATACACGTATCCAGTGGTGAAACTACTGCTATGGCGTTAAATAATACAGTATATACACATTATATATACCAGTTTGGTTATAAGTTAGCGTCGGGGCCCATCCCTTTGAAGTTACGCCCCTGCACATATCCCAATATCATGCACATGTTTATCATATCACATTCAGCTGTGAGAAAAAAATATGAAAGTCCGAAGACTGACATTCCGAAAACAGAGCTAAGAGAACATATAACATATGGTAACTAGCGGTACAAATACACCGCAAACTATAGATAGAATTCACATTAGTTCTTTCTTATTTTGGGCGTTGAGTACAAAATTACCTTCACCCCAACTCCATGCAGACCACTGGGGCTTTCAACAAGCATTGCGCCAGTTACAGCACTGATAACTTAATAACTGCAATATGATATAATATCATACAATAACAATATGATAATGACATAAAACTGCTGTGCAATACTTTTATCTATGCCACGTGAAAGAGGAATATCACAACACATGTGATTATTTCTACAATGTGGGTGGCCACAGGTTGACAAGTCACCAATGTAAGCAGAAAATATGAAGCCACAAAGACTGGTAGAACCTTGTGGAGACAACAGTGTTTCTTTGTTTCTAATGGAAAATTGTGTTCTTCAATATCTGCACTATGTAGCCTGTACTGGGTAAAAGCCTGTGCAGTGCAATAGTTTCACATACCCGTAATGAACTGTGATTAACAAGCATTTGAGTATAAATACTGAGAATTGTGCCCTGGTAATGTTACAGAAATCCATACAACAGCTGTTAGGCTCAGCACATGCCAAGAGATGGCAATGATGCAGAGGGTTTCCCCATATGAAGGATCTGATCTGTGAATGAAGCTATTGTCACTTAGACCAATACACTGTAATGGAAACAGCGGGATAAATGAGATTTTGTATAAAATAATAATGTATAAGTAAAATAATGAATTAATAATAATTTTACCTACAAATCTGATTAACATTTTTAATAACATTACTTAAATTATTCCAAAGAATGTATTTCAATAACACATTTTATAGGATATTTTTCTACATTGCTATATTGCGCTTGTTGTCTTTGGTAGATTCCCCATTACATGCTCTTTCACTTATTAATTTCCATTTAAATAATCTACCATCCCCAGCATGCTCTGTTCTAGCAGCTGAAATATTTCTGACATATGTGGACAAATCTCAGTGCTTGTCAGGTGCCCAAGTGTTTAGACTCAGTGCTTGTCAGGTGCCCAAGTGTTTTAGACTTGTTTCATCACCTGAAATGGCTTTCTGTGTACACGTCTAGGTGCTGGAACAAATATGAGGGGTGCCCTATTTGCCACCTGGGGTAAAGATTCAAATGTATTGCCTGCTGTGGTGTCATAATGATCACTGTCCTACGTATAGCCAGTGGATTCATTGTATGCATGTCCCAGTATTATCACAAGATGGAAAGAAACATTTTTTCCTTTTCCTCCCATTCTCCCACTTCCTTAGTAATTATAACTTCCTATGAATTAACTGGTTGACAGTCACATTAATTATGTAAATAGATGTATCACTGAGCAAATATGGTTTCTGGTTACTATGGTGACAATAACTAATTCCATAATGATAAAGCCGACATAGCACCTCTAGAGCTATGGTTAGTCAGCCGGGTAACTATATCAGATGGTGGCAAGTGAAGGGAACCGATTGTCCGCCGTGCAGAGGACAACCAGTGCGTGATTTGCAGGTATGTAAAGATGTGTACAGCGGAGAGATGGTGTTTACAGGCTAATACCTTGAACGGAAGAGCCTCATAAGGGGAGGTAAGGATGGATAAAGTCAACACATCCCCAGTAGTCCAGTCTGACACCCGTAGGTTTGGGATAAAATGAGCGAGGGCCCAAGGGTCAGGTTAGCCTGGGGGTCACCACTCCTAGGGATGAGAGTTTGTATCCCAGACCCGGAGTGCGGCACCCATACTCCGTAAGGGTATAATCAAAGGTCTGTCTTAGATCTCCAAACATAGTTGTGGAGCAGGCAGTGCAGATTCAACAGGTCACGAGAGGGGACCAGAAGGAGGTATAGAAAGATAATAAATACACAAGGTTCGGGAGGTGAAACATCTTATAAGCAGTCCAAGCCAGGAGACCTCACAAGCACCCCATTTAGACAAAAGGTTTTACAATTGCGAGTATCCAAAGTCAGAGCGATGCCTCTGACTTCCAGGTATACAGAGCGCAATGAATTTAATTTAACTGGGAGATATTAATAGGTAGGGCTTCTGTCTTAGATGTATTCAATTTATAATAAGAAACAGAGTTGTAGGATGTGAATACCTGGCTACCGACTGGTGGCGGCCACCCGCAGGAACGTCTTCAGGGCGCACCAGTAAGTGAAGCCAAGTAAACATTACCAACATGTATATCGTGAACCAGCATCTATACATGAATAATGAGGGTGTTAGAACAAAATGTTTGTATTACAGTTCATCAAGAATTGTACTAAATGGTTCCAAGGTACACAGGAAAATCTTCTCCACAGTGTTCAATCCGTTCATCAACAATTGTCTCAACCCAAAGACAAAACAAATATACATAGTGAAGATCATATTATACACAGGAGAAGATTTTCGTTAGGGCCGTATAGCAGTCTTAGCTAGTTCACACTGACAAGCCTGAAATTCCTGGGTTATTCAAGTAACACACTGCAGTTTCTACTCTGGTATTTCACATTTTTCTTGAAAAAATCAGGACAACACTGTTCACACTGAACACGGGTAGGTGAAATGTGTGCAACATATGAAAAATGTTATCCGGTTCATGTGAATTNTATTACAGCCATATAACAGTCCAGGTAGAAACCTTCCACACTGCCAGAACCCCTGGTGCGAATAACCCTTTTTTTCCCCCGGGTAGTAATACAAAAACACCCGAATATTTGAAATGGAATAAAAACTTAAAAATAAATAAAATAACCCTGTAGTTTAGCCAACCCCAAATATGACTGGACTGCCTGGGTATTTCAGGTTAGTGTGAATGTGGAATCATTGCTGTTTACTGTTAAAAATCAGTCAGGAGAAGGAGGGTCTAAGAGCATATTGTCACCAGGTATTAGAAGACTCAAAAACCACAAGCCAAGTCATCATTACCAACATGTATGTCGTGAACCAGCATCTATACATGAATAATGAGGGTGGTAGAACAAACAGTTTGTATTTACAGTGAGCTGTGACGGGTACACTTTCAAAGGTCAGCCATCTCAAGTACACAATTATATAAAAAGATAAAGATCTGTCAGGGTTGGGTAAAGGCGGACAGTTATTTATCAATATATTTAAATATCATAGGTCAATTTTGGTCAGTTCTAAACATGTGGTAATACACACTGAGGATACCTGTGCAACCCAAAAACTACATGGTGTCCTCTCCCAAGAANGACTTTTATTGAAGGAAACTCAATAAAACTGGTTAGTAGTGTCCTGTCATTTAACACCTTGCCCAGCTTCAAAAGAGGAATCTAACGCCTAGCCCAGTAGGTGGCCTAGGTTAGGTTAAGGAAAAGCCATTTGGGGGTCTGGAAACATGGAAAAAAGCCTTTCTAATTAGGCTAGAGCTTCATAAATAAGTGGTAGAATGCCTAACCAGAAATCTGTGTGAATTACAACTTTCCATGTAATCGGTAGCAGCCTGGAACCAATGGAACAACCGGACACCTCAATAACTAAATATAAGCCATGGACGTTTGGTATCAGCAGAATCAGACCGACACCAGCAATACTAATATGGACTCTGCGATAATGATACACCTACCCAGGGGGAGATGTATGAATTGTCATATTGCCATTATCATTTCTCAGCAGAGGTCCCCCTGACATCGGTACCATTGTTTATTTAGCCTGTTTATATTTGTAGTTGGTGTGTTACAGCTTTGGCTATGGAATAATTATTGGTGTGAGTTGCATAGTGCCTACCTTGTAATATTCTTGGGTTTTAGATCACAGGGTAATAGATCCAATTATTACATAAGTGTGGCTGGATTCATGTTTCTGTGTAATACATGTGGTGGCAGAGAAAATTTGTTTTTGCATAACAGTGGGGTGGTGTTAGAATATTAAGGGAAGTTAATTTCTAAGCCCCTAGTTAGGTGTAAGATTGTATCATTAGAGCCCTTGCACACTGTAGTGGGCAGGGCCGCCGCCACAATCACCTGGGCCCCCCACGTGATGCCACGACATCTAAATATCAGCGAGGGAGGCCTTTGGGCCTATTCAAACTCACTTAAATGCCAATAATGCCATCTAAGCGAGTTTAGGCATGCCCCCCGGCAGGGTCCTGCACACCAGTACAGTGTGTCAGTCCCCTGCCGAGGGGTTGGGGGGTACGGCCGAGCCCCGGANAGTAGGCCCAGCTGTCCCCCCTGATTGCAGCCCTAGTGGTTCTCTGATTAGAGGTAATTATTAGCAGGTGTGTGGCAGTCCCCTGGCGTTGTTGTGAATTTGTATGCAGAGGCACAGGAGATTCTTGACCACATAGTCTATTAGCATATAGCATATGCAGGGTGTAGTAAAATCAGAAACAGGTATTTTATGATATTCGAGTCCTTTGTTAAGTGCATAAAGTCAGTGAATCAGGAGAAAGAGTGGATTAGTGGGAAAAGTGTGTCCCCTCCTCCCTGGTATGCTGACAATCACACAGAATCTTCAACAGAACTACTGTACTATTTTCATTTTTTTATTTTTAGCTTGAAAGAAAGTGAGGCAAAGAAAAGTCACAATAACTTATATAAATAAGAAAAAGGAGAACAGTATAAAACAATAAAAAAACAAAAATAATAAAAGGGAATAGAAGGAGAAACCCAACAAGATTATTTTTCCTGGTTAGCACCATATTAAGAGCATTGAAATAAAACAATACACCACAACGCATTAAAAACGGAAAGTAAAAACTAAACATTTTACACAAATAAAAATATATATATATTTATATAAAAACAGCACAAGTATTAACCAAAATAAAACTAGAAAAAAAGAACAAAAAAAAAAACATAAAGGGGCCACGGATGAAAAAGTCCACATCCTGTCAAACTTTTCAATACTCCCTTATCACAAAATTCCAGATATGCAGCTGAAATAAATTTACTCCCCCGTTCAAAAAAAAACAAAACAAAAAAAAAACAACATGATCCCTGATAAAACACAAATAAAAAGAGGTTGTATTCTGCTTCTGGATCAGTGCATTAACACATTACTGGAATATTGATCAGTGAGAAAGGGTGTGAGGTATTTTCTAAAGCCGTGAATTCCCCTTCACCAGTCTTCCTGCTATGAAGGACATCAAATTCGCTGGTGGTATAGATGCATAGTAAAGGGGCAGCCCAAAAAAACAAAAAACACAAAAACAATTGCAATTTACAAAGAAGGTTAAGCAACTAAGAGGAAGCGCAGGTTTTATGACCCCCCACAGCCTGGGAGGGAATGAGGCAGAGAATGAGGCAACAGTTCTGCAGTATTGACGACCTTACCGGGAGGCATCAAGACTCTAGTATGCTGCTAATACTTCAGTTTGTTTATTTTTGAGGCTCATGTGGGAAGGTCAAGGTAATTCTAGAGGAGCAACTGACAAGGTCATGAAAAGAATAAGAACCCCACATAGAATAGCACCCACAGGCAACCGGTACTGTCCTTCTACTGTAAAGTTGGAAAAGGTGTCCGGTAGCATAAAGCATTGAGGGGATGTAGGAATGTACTCTTAGCCTTGACTACCGCATGATGACAGGCTGTCATATAATGAATCACTCAGGGATTCAGAGTTCTCCAGTCCAGTCTGACCCTGTTCATTATCTCGAGATTTGGCTTCACTTGTACCCTCATCTCCAACCTCAGAAGTGCTAGGGGTACGGCTGCTCACACTGCCTGGGAAACAGACGGAGGGATGAGGGTAACCAGACATGTCACAGTCCCGATCTCCTTCTGATGGAATCTACAAGGCAACAGTGAAACATTTTTTTTAGTTGGAATTGCAGTGATGATTGGTTTTCCATACTGTATACATCCCAGCCCCTTCCCTTTATAAACCTACACGTTTTTCTTTGCACTATCATTATTTTACATATGGTGTCAATTTGGTACTTTGTGCCTTATGATACTATTGTGATCTCTGTATGTTATGTAGTATGATCTTATACTTCAATAAAAGCTAATGTTTCAAGAAAAGACATTTTTATTATTAGGTTTTCCAGGAACCAATTGCACCTATAATGGCATCATTCAATAAATCACAAAGGACCAGATGACCACACATATAGATTCTAAGAATAGATATCCTTGCATTTCAGACTTCCGCACTTGAAGGTGGAGCAGGAGACATATAGTGCATACAGTAGGAGGGAATTATTATAAATCATTATAAATAGTATGGCTAGCAAGTTTCCATCATTACGCATTTTTTGATTAATGGGGCAGTGAGAAATTAGAGGTTGGGACTTGCTATTGTGACTCCTTGTATACAACAAGTATAACAGGAGTTTGGATACAGTGAGGAACAAAGATCATAAGAGGTCTGGATAAGTATTTACTAAGTGATGATCTATTATTCTTAGTGTAAGGGCTACTATGTTAGCTCTGTCTTTCTTTAGACATTCCCTTACCTCTACCAGCTCATGTGCTCTAGACCTGAAGTTCTCAGAAGAGGCAGTGCTGACCTTGGCATTTGGAAAGGTCCAATGTTTGCTCTGTTGGGGCAGGCTGCGGTCTCTGTTTNAATCTGCATGGGAAACAGTGATTTACAAAACTTTAGCTAACACAGGAGGAGAGAATAGATTACACAATACAGATATATTATCAAACCTAGATTAAAATACTAGATGTCTTCTTAGACACCAAAAACTGACTACAGCCATGTTTAGAAAATTAGCAACACAAACCTTCTCCATAGATCCGATGACCCATTGGAGGTTCTGGCTCCAACAATGCATGGAATGCTGGAACACTCTGCCCTGATTGCAACATCTCCTCCACACCTCGTATGTCCCGTTCCAAAGTCCTTGCTCTTCTGGGCACCTTGGGGAAGGCGGAGAACCTTCCCACTGGAAGAACAGAGGGCGACTCTAGCTTGGGTTTTACCTTGGGAGTGCTTTTGTTTGGGGTCCCTCCACAGTAATCTGGTGGAGGAAAAGTCCCAATACCACTGTCAAGAGTCCGAGTGAGGGAATCACAAGCTATGGAAAAAGGTAAAAGATGTCCAAAAAAAAAAAAAAGTCAATTGTTAAGGTAGAAACAACATTTAAAACACAAATGCAAATGGAGATTGGTAAAAATGTGTAATAATTTGATTCCCATTTGCATTTAGGAGCATACTAAGTGATCTCAGTTATAACATATGAATTCATTGTGGATTCAAGCAGTCAATTCACAGGGATTGAAAATGAATCCACAATTGATAAGGCTTGGTAGCTTCAAACAGGTATTTTTACAACATGCTGGGTTTCACTAGCAAGGGTGGAGGTAAAATAAATGCTTCATGTTGGACTATACGTCTAATGGTCCCTTTTATTATTAGAAAAAAAACAACTTTAATTTGTTGTATATTGTATACAAATAAATTGCAGCTTTTTAGAGAAGTATTTAGATTTATTTTAGATGTACATATTACATAATAACATTTTAACCAAAGTCTCAACTTCACTTCTCCACTGGTGTGTGGCTGGAAATCGTGTTAATGATGCAGTTGGGCAAAATAAATTTGTTTATATATTAAAGCTTTCTATCCATGGGTATGAGGTCTAACTTGCTAAATGCCTCATACTACGTTGGGGCCCTCCCCCAAACCTTCTGACACAATGCATGGTAACAGGTAGGGCTGCATCTTATTAGTCCCAGTATTTAGCTCAATTTCCAACCTGTTTCTCCTGGTGCAGTCTCAGTCTTTCATGTTTGACATATGCTGCTGACTTGAATATCTTAACTTATTACAGTTTATCGAAATCAAAATGTAGTCTTGTTCCAAAATCCACTGTTGCATGCGAAATACAACCAGGATCCTAATCTGAGCAAGACCGGTATAACACTTAATTGTGTTCTGTACTTGTTTGTTTAAAAAATAAACTGTTATATAATAGTTATGGTAAATCCAGAGAAGTCCAAAACGTTCTAAAATTTAGCAAACACTATAATGATAGAATAGAAAATACCTGCAAAGTGCTGAGAAGTGATGGATTCAGAAATCCGTTCATCAGGGGGAATAACCACTTCCCGGGTCTGTGAAGGAAAGGTATATTAGCGGATGTAACGTATGTATCGGACATTTCAGAAAATTGTGCAATTGACTGGTAATCCTAATATGTACCTGATCCATACTCTTCTGCTCACAGCGTGGTACATGCGTCACTATTCCATTCCTTGGAGAACGGAATGGACGGGCTTCCTTGCTTTCAGGCGATAATCTAGGAAAATCTCGCAGTGGTGGGTTCTTTCCTTCAAGACGACTTTCTAGCGGAGGCTCTTTCCCATCAACCCTGGACATAAAATACTCAGTTTATATTTGGCTTGTTTTGTGATCACTTATCAGAAACACATAAAATGTAAAGTATGTACAAGTCCATTATTGGGCTTTACCCATTCTTCGTAGCCTCCCTTTATACATTGCATATACTTTTATAAGAGATGCTTAAGGGTGATCTTCAGGATTTATTTTTACCCATGAAACTCTTTAAAACTAAAGGGATCTTGACTCCTGCCCCTAGTTCCTCCTGGTGACTTTTTACCCCTCCCCCACCTCCTCCTTAGCTATTATAGTAATTATTGCCTCCTCCTATACCCACCCTTTATGTTATTGTTACGCATTTCTTTTTGCTAGTTACTGTTACTTGATCTGTTAACAGACAATTGTCGCATCTCAATCTAGAAGTTAAGGTTGCAGAAAGTGTAGCCCTGGTGAAACTACCTGAACCACACCCAGAAATAGAACATGCTGTTATATCCAACTGATTTGCTTTTATATAATATCCCATAATATGGATGTAATGCACAGGTTTTCCATGGCAGTGTGAACAGGGTATAACAGTGGGCCTGTCTATATTGCATGCACACTCCTTTCCCACCAGGAAAGATGCAGTGAATGCAAACTTTTTACTTCTTCTACCTCCAGGGTAATGTTGACAAAAAAAAAGCATTAATTCCAACCATCATTACACCACAAAGCTGCTAATAACAGCCCTAAGCAATGGGGACAAGACTTGATAATTTGTTGCACCAGTCGGTAAGAACTTCCTGCAAAATTACAGAATTCCTGCTTAAGTGTCTAAAGAAGGCCTTCCTTACGTCATTTTCATATAAAATATTCTTTGCTTAATTGAACCCAGAAAAACCCAGTGATGTATATACAAAAAAATGGATTTTAATTTACACAAAAAATACATTTGTGATTATTTTGTCAACAAGGCAGGAATGATTATTTTTATACACAGCTTGTAATAATCCCTCAGTCGCACATGTGCCGCAGTCTCAAATCAGGACCAGCTTGGGTTACTTAAGAAAGCCGATATTAACCCTATTAAGCATATGTAAAGTTTTTCCCAAAGAACATTTGTGAAACAATCCACCATTGCAGGAAAAAAAACCTGCATCATGTATAACACCTACAGATAAGAGTAAAACTTTGTTAAAGTAAACTATTTATTGAAACAATTTATGTTATACCCTTTCTATAAGACAAATATAACATCAAGTCCATTACAACAATGTGAACTAAATTACACACAGTGATGAGGTAGTGGTTATTAAATAAAATATCATCACTCAGTAGGTACTCACCGATTCAGGAGCTGTTGCATAAAGTTGTCAGCAGTCAAGGGTCTTGAAGCTTGCATCTGATCTACAGACACAGGAGTGCGAGTCTTATCCAGGGAGAGACCATTTATGTAGGCCCTTTCCTCTTGAAGAGCTTTTCGGAGATCCTCTGCTTTTTCCATCAACATTGAAATGTTTAGGCTCTCGCCTTTCCCATCCCTAGTCCGAGGGGAACCACTTGCAGCTCGCTCCCGCTTTTCCTCTTTCACGCGTCCAGCCTCAGGCCTACGGCTAAGTGCTGGGAGCTTACTTTTCTTTAAGCCAAACCAGCTTGCAATGCCACTGGAGTTTCGTTGCTTTGGATCAGGTGCAGGTGCACGGTGTTGTTCCTGCAATCTTAACATATTCTCTTTAATGCCCTTCATTACTTTTTCTTCTATGGCCGAGTGCAGAACACTCAGTGGAAGACTTTCTGTACCTGGTGAGCCTGCACTGCGCGGGCATGCATACTCTGGACATGGGCCATTTTTCTTCCCTGCACCAGTGGATTGTGTCCTCTGTTTGTCCTCAGAAAGCAGGGCTTGGCGGGGACTTGGCCTTAACTCTTCACTTAAGGGTCGGGATACAAGAGGTTTAGCCGTTGCCTTGCTTGGTGACTTGGCAGGTAGTTTCGTTGGGCTGCCATGAGGGCTACGCGGAGATTTAGTGGGAACAGTTGGTGCACGAGACGGATTACGTGGCCCATGAGGAGAGCCTGGTGGGCAGTTTGAGGCAGGCTGTCGAATACGAGCAGCATCAGATTTTTGTCCATGGTACCTTGGTGGGTAGCTTTCAGTAGAGCCAGGCTCAGGAGTCCTTAAACTGCTCACACCAATGGATCTTTTCATAGATGGACGTAGATCAGGGCTTTCAGTTATCACTCTAATATTTTCTGTTGCTGTAACGGTGATCTCTGCCTGTTGGTTGTCTGAACCTCTTAACTTTCCTATCCTCTCTTTAAATGGGAGATGTGCAGTAGACTCTGGAGGTTTTATGGAAGTCACATGCTTTCTAATGAATGGTGTGTTCATCTGCCTGTTGTCTTCAGAACAGTTAATTTGAGAATGAACACAAATTCCTGGGGAGCAACTTGATGAGCACACTGCCCCAACCAGTTTGGGAGAATCTTCCAAATCTTCATTTTGGCTGGCAGCTGGAAGCTCAGAGTTTTTAGCAGGGACATTTTCATAGTCATGTGACTTCTTGACACAATACTGTACTCCAGGTCTTGTTATTACGTTGTTAGACCTTTCACTTTGTCCTTGCTTACTGGTATCAGATTTTATGAATTCTGAAGGAGAAGGGGGAACGTCCGGTGCTTCTGGACCAGATATGTCCTCAGTTGCCTTCCTACCAAGACGCGGAGATGGAAATGCCTCATAATTATTGCTCCGACAAGGAATTTTGGAGGTCTGAGTGAGCTGAGGACTGAGCCTCAGAGAGTTTGGACTCTGTAACTTGTCCCCTGAACCAGGCATCTTTAAAAACTTGAGAAATTTAGCCGGAGATGGTAAGGGAGGTGTACGTGGCTCAGAGGACGTTATAAGTGCATCATTTGAATCAGGGCAGGGGGAGTTAGAAACCACCAATGAAGACGGAGAAAAATCACCTTGTAGCTCATGAGTCGTACTTTTGTGGGATAAGCCACTTGGGTCTCTTGGTAAACTGGCAGAGCCAGCAGGAGATGAGGGACAAGGAGAGGCAGGAGCATCAGAACCACTTTCTGATATCAGTTGTCTGCCTGGAGAAGAAGATACAGTGTCACTTCTCTCTATAACTGCTGGTGAAGTCCCAGGCATATGCTGACTTTCTACCATTTCATGAAGATTTCTGCTATAACAGGTTAATGAATGAAGATGCCCAAGGTGTCCCCTATTGAAACCAGTTCCATCAGAGTGGCCATCAATAGGGCCCCTTTTATCAACTGCTCCACGGGAGCACATACAAGGTGCTAAGCCCTTTGCCAAGTCTGTTAATGGTAAATGCTGCCTAATGTCACTCGAATGTGGAGGGGGTTCTGCTATATCCTCATCTGATGAGGAAGAGCTTCCCTCTGCTTGCCGTGATGACTGCTGTGTCTCTTCTCCTGCTCCAAAACCTAGGTGTTCTCCTCCTCCTTCACCAGGGCTACCGGCTGGTGGTTCACGCTGAATGGGCTTCCATTTGAGCAATTCCTCCCAACCACTCTGCGCAAGTAGCAGACAGGAGGCCCAAGGTTCATCTCCACTATGTTCTGGAGGTGTCAGGCCTTCACCATTTATAAAATCCAAATTTTGCTCTGATCTAACACGCAGACCATTCCCACTAGTTGATGGAAATCCCCCAAAAAACATTGGTGGGGCAGTGCAGGATGATCCAGTCTGAGAGCCGGTGGCCTCTAGCCTCCTTAGAACTTCCAAGATTTGGGCCTTTTTCCTGAGGAATGGAGACATTGCATCCAGAGGACGGCAAGACGACTGGGCTCTTCCTGGACGCTGCTTTTCCTGTTAAAGAAACAAAACTATAGCTAATTACAGAAGAAATCTTATTAACCTTAAGAGAAGATAAGATGATGAAGTAAATGGAAGTGGAAAAATCACTCAGTTTATTTGGACACTTTCTGCTTGGATCAAAAAAATCATTGTAGTGGGTGCCCAACTTTACACTTAACTATGAATATAGGAAAGAATACGCAGAAACACACAGTCCTTGCTTACCTCTCTCGGAACAGAACATTGTCCCAAAGGAAGGGAGACTGAAATCCTTTCTACATCACTTCCTTGTGAATCAGACAGGGCCTGTAATGGGTGCAGCTGAATTAGAAGAAAATATACATTACTGAGTGGGCACCAGTGCAAGAACAAGGAGTGTTCTCTTTAAACAAAAAAAAAAAAAATTATTAGAAAGACGGAAAAGCAACCATTCAATGCATTTCCAATTATTATTCAACATTTTAATAAGAGGAAGAGAAAACTGCTCAATGAAGAGAATTAGAATATACATTAAAACAGATCTGTCTAAAACGTATAGTTACCACGGTTACAGTCCTCACCTCAGGGGATGATCCGGTGGAGCGCTGCAGTTTCTGATGAAAGAGGTCACTTAATGCTCTGTTCTGTCTCTCAAGGTCAAATACCCTTTTTTTAAGTTTAATACATTCTTCCCGGAGATCCTGAAAAAAAAAACAAAAGCAAAAGCATAATAAAGTTACAGAACAAGACCATGAAGAAACATAATAGATTGCGATTAAACCTATACACAATGTTAAGAATAGCAATATCATTTATAGGCAATTTGGCATTAAAATAGCTGAAATTGGTCAAACTAAAGAAATTTTGACCACGCGCTATTCAACAAAGGTTTGATCCTGATTTATTATATATGTGTACACAATTTTTTCATTTGTTCGCAATATTAATCAGAAACCTGTCCAAGTCCTATGCACACATCTCNATGCAGAAGAGTGTTTCAACCTGCGCCTCTCCACTCCAGGTGTTGTCAGTCTAAAAGTCCCAGCATGCCTTGTCAGGTATTGACTATGTTGATGCATTTGAAACATGCTGGAACTTGTAGATCTACATCGAAGGGGTGTAACAGGTAGCCTAACCTTACGGTATTTTGGGGTAAAGCTGTTCTCTAGTCCAGGGGTAGGTAACCTGCGATTTTCCCAGTGGTGTTAAGCTACATGTTCCAGCATGATTTTCCTGCTTGGACTTGTAGTTTGACAACACCTGGAAATCCAAAAGGTTGCCTACCCCTGGCCTAGCCAAATACTGTACAATTGCCTTTCCCTACCCATTAGGCCTTAAAATGAAGACTCTTAATTTAAAAGTTAGAGAGTAACATAATAACAATATATTCAGGAATAATCAGAAACTTACCTTCTGGTTTAAAAGTGCTTGAACAACATGGTTTGCTACCTAAAAATGTAATATGAGCATTAGTTAAATTGACATAAATAATTATAACATTTTATAGAAGACACCAGATATTCATCATTTCATTTGTTTCACACAACCTCCAGTATAGTGGTTATAAGTATCATTTCTGACCAACTCTAGTAATACTCCATATATGATAAGTATCATAGCATATGCTATAGTTTAAGCGACTGGTTACAAAGATCTACAAAATACCATCCATACCACCATCCAAAATCTGAATCAATAAAATACACAATTTAATGTTACAAAAGCCAAAGCAGTTTAGGGTTTTATTCTCAACCAATGAAACAATCTGGTATCCCATTCAAAGCCTGACAGGTAGGTCTTTATTTGCTAAATCTGAATGCCTACCAATCCCATTAAAGAACATTAAATACTATAGGCTAAAGTTTCAGTTCTATACACATTAGGAAAAAAGGGATTTTATATGCAGCTTAAGACCATGAAGATTTCAAAGTCATAATTCCAGGTTTGTTTAAGCTGTTTCTTTAATATACGTCATGGGACAACCTTGTGCTTGGCTCCAAAGACTTAATACACATAACTGGGCACACAGCTCTTAAGTCTTATCTACAGGATTTGAATACAGAACGAGATTTCTGACATTCCATATGTGTGACACAATAATTGAAGCCAGCCGTGGGCTGTGAAATATTTGCATTCCCGCAGCTGTCTACATTGGAGAGCTATTTCGGTGTAGCCCTCTCATTGAGTGATGGACGCTCACATCTTATAGGCGATCCATAGTAGCGATTTCTCCCCTGCTGCACAACGCTGGTCTTCAGTTTATCCCATATAGCAGGCATATCCTATACATAGGACTAGAACTGATGTAAGACGGTTCGTGCGAGACGCTTCTCTATCATATGCATGGCTGTCATAATAGGATGTTTATATCCTGCAATACCCGACAAGCCAGCAGCATAATGAAAAGAGCACTGATTCATAACCTGTAAAACAGACTCACCTCATCTAGGCAGCGCTCATATGTTTCCCGCTGTGTTTCATTGGCTTGAGCAAGAGTGGAGTTTTCGGCCTGGAAGAGGTGATGGTGAATAGTATAAGCATACAGACATTTCACTATATTTGTTGATCAAATTCTATAGAAAAAGTCTGATCTAGTTTTTTTTTTAGAATTGCGCCTCGCTCAACTACATATGTAGAGTATTCTCTAATGCTTTTCATCTCACTTCTGTTTAATAACAGATAAATACATTGCAGACTTTGTTCTTGTCTAAANATTATCAATGATGTATACGTAATGTTTATACTACAATACATTCCTACTTGTTCTGTCGATGAGGTCATTTGTTATAACTGGATTGATGTAATATTATCACTTACAAGTCTTTATTTTACTTAACAAACCTAATCATGTACTGTGCTTGGGGAGAAATGCCAGATTCCCGAACATGTTTTATCAATTACAGTGTATCCTATACTTTGGAAGATGTATAACATTAATGGAGTACATATTTCTAAAACTTTAATGATGTCATACAAACACAGATTTAACCAATAGATAGAGGGTGTGGTTCACACCGGGGGAGATACCATATACCCACCCTTAATGATAAATGTAATATAAATTCATAAATGTCAATTCTCATAGACACTCCCCTACCACTCACTAACAATAGTATAAGAGAACCAGAATAAATGTGGAGAGTATACATCTTGGGGGCACTCACAGGTTAGAGGATCCCTACTTATATTTAGAAACAAAAAAAAAAAAAACAACCATTGTTGTAATTTGTGTAAAAACTGCAAATATTAAATGTACAATAGAAAAGCGAAGAAACAGTAAGTATTAAAACTCATTCAATATACCACTAAATTTCCTTCCTTGTAGGCTGTTATGTAGAAGTCTCTGTATTACCAAGACCAAGGAGAAGGCAGGGATTAAAACTAGTATACTGGGGCTGTGCTGTGAATTTACAAAGCCTGCCCAGGTACTATTAATCTTTATGAGGG
>JABWIB010010147.1:12867-27704 GCA_016617825.1 Platyplectrum ornatum | reverse complement strand
AAGTGGAAATTTAGAAGAGGTGGTATGGACATTCAGAAGTGGCGGTATGGAAACACTGAATATAATAGAAGTCGATGGAGATTTGTAGTATATCAGTNNNANNAGTGGGAGAAGTGCTAGTATNGCATACCCCCGTATACACCCCCACTTCCAGCCCTGACTACAACAAGATCGTTCTAGTGGATGCCCGGCTTTACCCTTTTGTGCTTGAAAGAATAAACAATAAAATGATCTGCAAAATGAAGTGGCTGCTTAAAAAGTGAGCGAATGAACAAAAACAACGATTTACTGAATTTCATTTGATTGCATAACAATTCTGCTAATTGCAGTAATTTCTTTGGGGTATTAGCAGTATGATCATTTGATATAAGGGTCTTTCAATGGCTCTGCCTTCCATGCGACCTCCCTCCTTGAAGCAATAAGAAATACATGTGGGGGGCCAGGCATTTATATTACACTGTGCTTCTTGCAAAATGAAAAGTGGCAGAAACTCTGCAAGATATTATTAAAGCTGCATCATTATTGAGTATCCCCCTGCAGAGGAGGAGTTAGCGAGATTTGCTGAGGACACTAAACTGACATCTGTGTCTTTATCAGTTATTTCGTCTACTAACTCATACCTGAGAATTAATCTTTCTAATTGGTTCCACTGTATAGTCAATATTGTGTGCCGTATTGATCCTCTGGCGTCTACAAGATTTATTGCAACCTAGATGAAAACTACATCTGTGCTGGAGGATTAACACCCGAAGCCGGGAAGACGAAGGAAACACTAGGGGCAACAGTACATAATTGTTCTAAGGAGGTCGTGTAAACAGAACCATGTAATGATTCAGATTCTGTCTCTACAGAAATACTTTACAACCGTATAGGGAATATTAATGAGAATTTCTGAAAACTCAATGTTGTAACCTATAGCAATTACACGTTTAGTTCTTGAATGCTACACTAAAGACTCCTCTTTGTTATATGACTATGACGTCTTGTCGCCATGTGGTCAGAAACGCTGAAGTTCTGTGAGATACGGGGTCTAACAATACTTTCCTGTTACCCAAGTGCATGACTATAGAGGGTGCAAGGGGTGTAGCTGCTATGTGGCTCGATGAAGAGGGGAGGCACTGTAAGTTGTAATGTATTTATGAACAAAGCTTAGCACTCAGCAAATATGCACATATACCGGACCCGCACAGGTCACTAAAGGCTGGGTTTATAGCAGCATAAGCATCACTNATTACTGCATGAGAGATGGGAGTGACAAGGGAGGTAACGTCTGCTCTCAAGCATAGGTCTCCTAGCGTTAGATAGCTGTGGCTGTAGTTTTATAGAGCCCAAGGTGGTCCAATATAGACTGGACCACAAGCTAAACAACCTCTGTCATTCCCATGTCATGCAGACAAGAGCTACCTTTTGGACTTAGCCACTGAGGGTTATACTGACCTTGGGTTAAGTTCAGTCAGGGCCAGATTAACAATGGGGATGATGGGACTGTAGCCCCAGGCCTCCGTCGGAAAAAGACCAATACATACAGTCAATGTTCTGGCCTCCTGCTAGGTCTGCTNAACAGACTTCATAATAAAATGCTTATTAGGCTTAAAAGCCAACAAGTTTGAAACTACACTGCCCACAACTTTGAGCTAGACTCTTATTTTCCTGTCCACCACGTATTGATCAGTAATAGAAAAAAAAAAGAAAAGCAGAAAGCTAAGAGACACTTCTGTATTGATTTATTCTCTGACTAAAGCCAGATATCAATTCTAATGTCTGGAGAAACATGATAACACGAACAAAGACATGCTAAATTACATAGTTACATAGTGCATGAGAGTTTATTCAGAGGAATCCAATGAATACTCAACCTCATGTAAGGAAGTTGTCAATTTAGATCCAATGATTAGAATGGATCAATCAAACCAAAGACAAATAATTATCGCAACAGATACTGTGTTAAGGAATGAGGTGTGTGATGATTATAGGGGGGAAATGCAGAGCTCATTTACCATAATGATATCATTGGTGGGCATTCCCTATAAGGTTGCTTATGGAGCAATGAGGACATTGCCAAAAGAGTAGCAATTATTTGGTTCTTAGCGAGGTCGATCTAAGTGGTCGCATATAGGAGTTTCCTGAGGACCCAACAGACCTTAGTCCAGTTCTACTGACTACTGCAAACTACCAAGATTTATACATGTAACACAGTTACAAACTATGTCCACCTCTGAGCTAGGAACACNCAGACTTCCTCAAGAGAAGGTCCACAGCAAGCCAAGTGTTTAGAGCACTCTGCTTGTAGATTAAAACACTGGGTTTTATTTATATCCATTGATATATTATATATAGCCTGTGTGTAGTCACTAACAGTTGAAAATGTAGTTGATGGGCTCGTTGGGTCATTGTTTTCTGCAAGTAAAGAACTGCACCACAGATCTGAACTGAGAGAAGGAAAGAGAACNCTACAAACTACGAAATATACATATTAAGAACAGAATGGTGTAAATATTGAACTACAACTTTTTCTGTTCCCCACTGATCCCATGAAACAGTTAGTGACTATACACAGAGACTTTACTGTTCTACTTGTGGGGTGCATTTTTTGAGCGTTCAAAATATTGACAATACACCTTCCTGTTTTTTTGTGTTATATAAGTGTTAGTAATCCAAAGCCAAGACTTATAACCAACGACTTTCATCTGACATTCATCTGCAACTTCTGTACTTATTACAACCCCAAACAAACTATATTAAAACAGTTAATTTGGCCACATTGATACAAAAGGGACTTAAGGAGTTCTAAACCTTCACATCTTTGGAGAAATCTAGGCCACAGTGACCTTTGAAGTTTTAATAGCTGTCTGATGTTGTTAATTAAAAGGAACATTTTACATTTAATTCCCTGAGAATTTTTTTTTTTTCTGTTCTGGCCTAATCAATTTGCTGCAACCATCTTCCTTTAGCTTGTGTGAAGGTGTTAATAGGCTCTCAAAAGGATGGCTGTTGTTTGCCTGTGGATAATAAAGCTAGCCCTAACGCACACTGACAATTACTACATAATTACTAACCTTCACTGCTCATACTTGTCTCATTCATTCATCAAACTTCATCTCCATTCTAGAAAAATTAAACCTATGGCTGTTAAGCTGAGATTGCAAAACTATTTGGCAGGCCATGACCAATAACAACTCCAGTAAATAATATGAAAGGTGACATCATTGCATATGCACTTTTTCATATTTTTTTTCATTCATTAATGAACTCATTCACTACAATATTTAATGGTGTGGCATCCGTTGCGAGGAGGCATGGATGGGGACACTGTTCCTTCTTGCTGAATTATTTCACAGTTGGTATGTGGGAAACACATACTTTTATAGTGATATTAATTATAGATAATATACCATATATACCCGAGGCACCTAAATTCACCTAAAAAAAACTGGGGTAACTTATTGACTCGAGTATAAGCCTCCCACCTAGTATGTCTATATGTCACCCCTGTGAAAGGCTCATGTCAATGATGGATCATTGCCCCCATAGGACTGCATTGTCTCTGGTCTCTATGTCCCAGCTCCTATAGATCTTCTCCTTTATGTCTCTATTATCCCCTTCTTTCCTACATGAGCAGGGTTAATATAAGGATTATATAGGCAATGTAAAGCTCCTGTGTGATGGTGTAACCCATACAGCACACTATCATGCCTGTGTCAGCTCTGTGGGTCACTGTGGTGGGTGAGTGGCATGCTGCCTGCCAGTGTCACACTCTCCCCCCTCCTTTACCTTAGCTATATCTTAGCTCTAAGCAATTTGTGCAGCTCTGGTATCTGGCGACAGAGCCAGACCATGCTAGCTACACTCTGATTTACTGATCTGGCTTTAAAGCAACAGCAGTGGAGGGAATGAAGTTTTATAGAGCCGGCTGATCGGTGGGAACTGCATTCGGCTACTGTAACACAGACCCAGCAGCTTCCAGGCCAATGACTCGAGTATAAGCCGAGGGGGNACCACAGATCTGAACTGAGAGAAGGAAAGAGAACGCTACAAACTACGAAATATACATATTAAGAACAGAATGGTGTAAATATTGAACTACAACTTTTTCTGTTCCCCACTGATCCCATGAAACAGTTAGTGACTATACACAGAGACTTTACTGTTCTACTTGTGGGGTGCATTTTTTGAGCGTTCAAAATATTGACAATACACCTTCCTGTTTTTTTGTGTTATATAAGTGTTAGTAATCCAAAGCCAAGACTTATAACCAACGACTTTCATCTGACATTCATCTGCAACTTCTGTACTTATTACAACCCCAAACAAACTATATTAAAACAGTTAATTTGGCCACATTGATACAAAAGGGACTTAAGGAGTTCTAAACCTTCACATCTTTGGAGAAATCTAGGCCACAGTGACCTTTGAAGTTTTAATAGCTGTCTGATGTTGTTAATTAAAAGGAACATTTTACATTTAATTCCCTGAGAATTTTTTTTTTTTCTGTTCTGGCCTAATCAATTTGCTGCAACCATCTTCCTTTAGCTTGTGTGAAGGTGTTAATAGGCTCTCAAAAGGATGGCTGTTGTTTGCCTGTGGATAATAAAGCTAGCCCTAACGCACACTGACAATTACTACATAATTACTAACCTTCACTGCTCATACTTGTCTCATTCATTCATCAAACTTCATCTCCATTCTAGAAAAATTAAACCTATGGCTGTTAAGCTGAGATTGCAAAACTATTTGGCAGGCCATGACCAATAACAACTCCAGTAAATAATATTAAAGGTGACATCATTGCATATGCACTTTTTCATATTTTTTTTCATTCATTAATGAATTCATTCACTACAACAGTTAATGGTGTGGCATCCGTTGTGAGGAGGCATGGAGGCAGTTGGTATGTGGGAAACACATACTTTTATAGTGATATTAATTATAGATAATATATCGTATATACTCGAGTATAAGTCGACCTGAATATAATCCGAGGCACCTAAATTCACCTAAAAAAACTGGGGTAACTTATTGACTCGAGTATAAGCCTCCCCCACAGTATGTCTATATGTCACCCCTGTGAAAGGCTCATGTCACTAATGGATCATTGCCCCCATAGGACTGCATTGTCTCTGGTCTCTATGTTCCAGCTCCTATAGATCCTACATGATCAGGGTTAATATAAGGATTATATAGGCAATGTAAAGCTCCTGTGTGATGGTGTAACCCATACAGCACACTATCATGCCTGTGTCAGCTCTGTGGGTCACTGTGGTGGGTGAGTGGCATGCTGCCTGCCAGTGTCACACTCTCCCCCCTCCTTTACCTTAGCTATATCTTAGCTCTAAGCAATTTGTGCAGCTCTGGTATCTGGCGACAGAGCCAGACCATGCTAGCTACACTCTGATTTACTGATCTGGCTTTAAAGCAACAGCAGTGGAGGGAATGAAGTTTTATAGAGCCGGCTGATCGGTGGGAACTGCATTCGGCTACTGTAACACAGACCCAGCAGCTTCCAGGCCAATGACTCGAGTATAAGCCGAGGGGGCCAAATTCAGCACAAAAAAAATATACTGAACAACTAGGCTTATGCTTGAGTATATATGGTTTAATATCTGTATTCACCAATATAAAACTGTTCTTTTATAAACAGGTTCTTTAGTTTAACTACCACTAATTTTCATGAAAAGACTCTTTTTTGCATCACATTTCCACCCTGACTGTAGCTTTCCTAAGGAATAAAATACAACCATCGCTATATCACATTCACCAATCCTTTTTTTATATTGCTTTCCCTTCCTCATTATACAAGAACATGAGAATTCATGGTGATCATTTGTTGAAGATTTATGTATCACAGTTTAGGAAGGCCAGGGGCGAAATAATCCTGAAAATATATTTAGTGACAATGAACTACCTGAANAGCAATCCATTAATATTCTTCTGTAACGAAAAGAAAATGTATGCAGATAACAGAGAGCCTCATGGTATGATGAGTGAGAGGCTGTGTCTCAGCCAAAAATAATAACTGCTCTTTGAAATATTGCAATTTTCCCATAAATGATAAGACAGATACATTTTAAAACATGCAAAAGCAAAATCCCTGCACATAAATTCCCTGACTGTATAAATGANAAAGTCATCTCAAACTTCAGGTGACGCCAGCATTATTCCAAATAGAGAAAGGAGAATATATACCCCCTTTAAAGACATTACATAGAAACAGAAGTCCATGGCAGATAAGAAATGTTTGGCGCAATCCAGTCTGTCTATGTTTTATTACTTTAAACTGGAGTTGTCGACTTTTGGTTTTTCCATGGGATTAAGACCTGCCCTGTATATGCAGTTTTGGATCTTGAACTTTTCAGCTCTGCACCCCCGCAGTGCACAAGCACAGTTGATTTCCGCATCCTGTATATATACATTGTGATGTTACGATGACCGTTCAGGCCAGAGAGGAGCTCGCTTAGATAGCAGTATTGTTGTCGAAGTGAATACAGCAATAACAGTATGCCAGTTACAGTGGTGAGGGGTCATGGCACTGCAACCCCTTTCTGTTTGGGCCCGAGACAGTAGTCACGGTTGTTCTCCAGCCCTGGCATCTAGTATTATTCCACTTTACTTGCCGGGTAATGAAGCAAAGTTAATATACCTCCCAACAGTCTCNATTTACATTCCACAAAAGGAGTGGAGTTTCTGAGATAGTAGGTGGGGTGTTACTTAATATCGGGCTTTAATGGGCATGGTTTTGGAAGATATATTGTGTTTCTCTTTTGACAGTATTGTGAATATGCGCTATGTGTTACCTCATACTGAACCATATGTAGACTTGCTGCTACGCTTGGCACTTTGAGCGATGGTTTCTACTGGGTCAAGTCATACCTCGCAACATTTGCCGGGGAGAGAGCGGGACACACATGTCCCGCCCCTGCCAAACCCCGCTCCTGTCCCGGCCAAACCCTGCCCAACTCTGCTCAGCCCCACCCCAACTCTGCCCCAGCTCCTCCCCCGTATGCCCAAAGTCCCTCCTCCTTTCGGGCCGCGATCGCGATATGCCTGTGATCACGGCAAAACAAAATAAACCAAGTTTCTTGCCAATTTGTCCCCATAGCGGGACAAACTGATAAGAGGGAGGGAAAGTCCCGCTTTTGGGGACAGTTGGGGGGTATGGTCAAGCCTTCCGTACTTACGGAACACAGAGCATACCTTAAATGTTCATGTTGTCCTTATGTAAAATGGAAAGCATATACCATCTCCCTCCCACCTAGTATGCTATATACATTCTACTGCCTCTTGCCCCACCGCTGGAGACGTATGTATCAGGGGGACCCAGATCTGTACTGAAAGTGTGACCTGCAAACTGCAGAGGAGGCAAGTATAAACTATGAATACAGAATTAGAGCTGAAATGCAATGTTTTCTAGCTCAACTCTAATTTACAGATTTAACATAAAACTATGCAGTTTGTGAGCTCTATGTAAAGTGTTTTCCCTGCATGTAATATCATTAAATTATGCACCCCTGACATTGCAACATTGTTTCACTCTGCTCTACACTTGCTCCTAAAAAAAGGCGTCGGTGCAACCTGGAGAGTACTGTGGGTGCTGAAACAACGCTAGCATTGATTTTTGTTGCCCTAAGATTTTCCATTTTCCATTTGTTTGATTTTATTTTGCTTTGTAGGTTGTCACCATACAGTAGGTTTTATATTGTATTTTATATTGTATTTTACTTATTTTATTAGTCCCCACTCAACCAGTCACAAGCATTGAACATGTACATATTACTTTAGATTCTGTTAATGTTTCATACACATTTCAAAGGAAATGATAATGTATTGGAAGAGAGGCTCTGGACACTTATTTACTATTCAGCATTATGATTGATTTCCATCCAACATTATCTGACTTTCGCATAAAATGATTTTGGACTAGATCAGAGGGAGTGTGGAATTAATTCACAGTTACCTAGGGCTATTTTGGTCGATTAAAAATTCTGACAACATTTAATAGAGTCTTCATTTAACCTATAAAAGTGCAACCACCAATTATTTTAAATGAATCGCTTTAATTATGTTAGACAAGAAAGATTTGCATACACATTTTACAATATACATCATTACATTTAATATATATATATATATATTTTTTTTTTTTTAATATATATTAAAATTCTGTACCTGTCTGCACAGTCTTCTGAACAATATTATGAGCTGGAACTTTGATATTTATAAAACTATATTTACAAAACGTAACTGTCCTGCGATTGCCAATGAATTCCTTCTGTAGCACCTAATAATCTCCTGCTATTCCTATACACACCAGTGGGGGCAGTGCAGAGCTGCTTTATAGGAAGTAAAATAGTTGTTTTCTTCATATCTGTGCTCGCGTTCTCTCCATTATTTAAATAGATGTCTAAGTGATTAATAGGCAAAACAAGAACTACATTATTAAAATAAAACTTTTATTGAACCCCAAGACAAAGTAAAAGACAATAGAAATAATAGGATAAAACTTTCTTTTGTGTTTAACTACCTTTTGTAAGAAATATCAGGGTCAATGATGTGGCCCACCGCTGAGAGGATACAATCAAGACGATCACAGGGATTTGAACCTGTAAATATTTCTTCTTTTGTAATAACAAGTGAAATCTCATAAGCGTTTAAATTCCCATTACAAGGTTGTCAGCACAAAATTAGTACACGATGGGTTTAGAGATACGTGTTGTTCTGAACTTACCAAACTGTGAAATCAACATTAGACAAAAGGTTGAAATGGAGAACAATGCTGGCAGAGGCAATTTTCCCCTGATTTACAGAACATATTAAATAAATGAAAAACAACTTATTTAAAAATTGAGTCTCTTCGCAATAGATTACAGCTCATTTGTAACAGCGTTTGTGACCTAACATATTTATGTAAACTGGCAATATGCAAAATGTAAGAATCTCATCATTTACATATTTCTCGTAACCTTCAGGGGGAAAAATCAAAAGGCAGCAAGGACGTTATTAAATGGTAATATGATTGNCAAAATGCTATATAATAATAGGGGCTTAAGGAATGTGCAAAGTTGTTTCAACTTTTATAAAATGAAATGTTATGACTACTTAAATTTTTCTTTATAGAGTACCTACACGCACTAACCACACCACCGGGGACAATTATTATTATGCTACCTTGTGAATAAGGTTTGGCGTAGATTGTAGGCAAAACTTTATGTTTTAGGTGTTCACATTTTATTTATTTTTGCCATTGTGTTTGAAAATGAGCTTCAGTTTAAGCTGATGTAAGCGGCTGGCAGCTTAGATACCACTCAGCATTTACTCTATCAGCAGCTGACAGCTTAGTGTGGACCATGACTAGGATAGCAGTGATCTGTTAAGTGCAGGAACATTATTTATATTAGTTATTTATATTATTTAAATAGCACACAACGCTTTCAGACTGAGTTCTGAGGCTGCCTAAGCTGTCAGCTGCTGCCAGCTTAGAGTTATTGGACCAGATCCTTACTTATGAATAATTATCACAAGCATTTACATTAGGTTCCAGACTTATATTTCCCTATAGATATTGCAAGTGGGTTTCTTTATGCAATTATTGTTCAGGTATAAGTTGTGTAATTACACCCATACTCTACTTAGGCCAGCGTAAACATTCCTTTTTAGACAGCGGATCACAATACTAAGTACTGATACATTAATATATACATTTGTATGATTATTACACAAAAAGAAAATACATTTGTATTATTATTAGGCAAAAATACAAACACATTAAAATGACANATGACAACTAGACCTATAGAGCATTCTTGCTAATAATCTTCCCTTTCCCTTCTAAGAGATTCATAGGGCTGCTCCGTAGGGGCATGACTATAATTAGTTCAACTTATCCCCGCCCCTGCTCTACAACACTGCATATTGCTCCGCAGCTGTAAAAGCTATTATGTGTTTAATTAAAAAATGTATTTCTTAACCCTACGGGAAAAACTTATATAACTGCAAAACTTTATTGGAATTTAGTGAGGATAACTTATAAAGGTCATATATAGGTAAAAATATCTATATATTAAAAAAAAACACAACATAATAGTGTCTATACATGTAAACTATTTAATTAAAAAATTCTATGCCAATTCATGACACCCATAAATTGCTGTTAGGAGCTATATAATGCCATGCAAAGCATTAATATTCCATAATTAAACCACAGTTCCTGAAATGTCATTATCTAAATGAATTTCACTTCCCATTGTCTTCTTCAGCTGTGACCGCATACCCTTTTCTGTGACTTTATTCGTGGAGCCTCAAGTGACTGCTCTTGACGGTATGAACAATTAGAGTGTGACCTGACTTTCTGAATAACTGCTGCAATGACACATTTCCAACTAATTCAAATCGTCTGAAAAAAAATAAACCGTCAAGCACTTTGAATAGTCTATTATGAATAAAGATAATACAATAGAAAAAAACAGAGAGAGCACAATAGGAATGTACTATATTTGGGATATTTAAGAACAGCTGCAATGAAGGAATATATGCAGGGAGGGCAAGAGAAATCACCATTTGATGATCAATGATGTACCGATGTCATCAGAAACACATATGATCCATTCATAATTCGGTATAGAGCCACCTTGTGGACAAGTATGTAATTGCAGCATATTACTTCAGCAAAGGTTTCTGGGATAGCTTTTTAAAGATGCCAAAATAAAACTAAAGACCAGGGTGTACAGGAACATTGTGCAGCTGGAATATGTTACAGAAGTCTTTCAAACCAACCGACCTTTTGAAAAATGTAAATGTGTACCCAGCCGTAGTCATCACCAATAGCTGNTGTTAGTTCTATTCACTAATATGTACGCTCAACTTTGGATTCCATATAAAATACATGAGCTATGTGTCTTCACCCTTGCCTATCCACATACTGTAAGTCCTTAATACAAGCGGTTGTGACTTGCATGTAACTGCATGCCNAACAAGTGGAAAAGAATGCAGAGATATTCAGTGCCATAGGGCGTACAATCAGCTCTGNCATGTCCTTATGCCTCACAAAATCTAAACTTTCTTTATCAGCCTAGTAATGCCGAACCAGCAACCTGTGTAAAGCCTGCAAATCCAAAAGGACAAAACAACCATCCATCAATGGGCGTCAGATCAGCACAAAAGATCCATCTGCTTTACAATCCTGAATGTCTGCAANAGTCAAACCTGACATCTGGGCCATTGAATTATATGTCTGAATATTAAAAATACATGCAGCAATGGAATTTATGTACCAGGATGAAATATATGTGCCTGGGCACAAAATGTCCAAGACCATTAGTGATATTATCTGAATGGTAATTCTGCAAGTCTCAGAGTAATTTCAGCTGACACCTGACTTCATAAGTAAACATCATTGTCACTCGGGTCTTTGTGCCTACCAATACGTCTTATACTATATACTTTAGAACAATAGAATCACATCTTTTACCCTCACATAAGCGCCAGGATAAGGGACATTTCTTAGCTATTATTTATTTTGATACCTATAAGTAAAACAGTAAATATAATGTTAAAAAAAAGTAGGTATGACATCTACAGTACATGTTACCTCCTTTCTCCTTTTTAGCCATGCCCTCCTGCTGTTATGGGGGACATTCTCAGAGGTCTCTTCATAGCCGTTCTAGTAGAGGGCGCTATTATTAAGAGCACGTCTATGTGGCTGGCAATGTGTCCTTACCCTCTGGGTTCCCCTACTGGGGGGCACTTGACTATTATGAGATATCTGTAGCACAAATGTTTTCTTTAATAAAATGAGAGAAAAAAAAGGACAACCATGTCCCTGGCCTGAATCTGCCACCTTTAGACCCTCCTCACCCATTCCACCAAGTACAATATTCCACCCCAGAGCTTCCATCTGTCTCTCAACTGGTTCTAATGAACATACAGAGCTCTCCAAACATGACCCATTCCATCAGGTACAAAATACTCCGCCCCTGAGCTTCCATCTGTCTCTCAACTGGTTCTAATGAACATACAGAGCTCTCCAAACATGACCCATTCCATCAGGTACAAAATACTCCGCCCCTGAGCTTCCACCTGTCTCTCAACTGGTTCTAATGAACATAAAGAGCTCTCCAAACATGACCCATTCCATCAGGTACAAAATACTCCGCCCCTGAGCTTCCACCTGTCTCTCAACTGGTTCTAATGAACATACAGAGCTCTCCAAACATGACCCATTCCATCAGGTACAAAATACTCCGCCCCTGAGCTTCCANCTGTCTCTNAACTGGTTCTAATGAACATANAGAGCTCTCCAAACATGACCCATTCCATCAGGTACAAAATACTCCGCCCCTGAGCTTCCANCTGTCTCTNAACTGGTTCTAATGAACATANAGAGCTCTCCAAACATGACCCATTCCATCAGGTACAAAATACTCCGCCCCTGAGCTTCCANCTGTCTCTCAACTGGTTCTAATGAACATANAGAGCTCTCCAAACATGACCCATTCCATCAGGTACAAAATACTCCGCCCCTGAGCTTCCANCTGTCTCTCAACTGGTTCTAATGAACATANAGAGCTCTCCAAACATGACCCATTCCATCAGGTACAAAATACTCCGCCCCTGAGCTTCCACCTGTCTCTCAACTGGTTCTAATGAACATACAGAGCTCTCCAAACATGACCCATTCCATCAGGTACAAAATACTCCACACCTGAGCTTCCACCTGCCACTCACTCGGTTCTAATCATCATCTTATATTTGAATTTTTTTTCTCTTCAACAGAGGTGGTTACCACAGCAACTGATTGTATTATACAGAGGTTGTTACCATAGTACCTGATTGTATTATACACAGGTGGTTATTATAGTAACTGATTGTATTATACAGAGGTGGTTTCCATAGTAACTGATTGTATTATACAGAGGTAGTTACCATAGTAACTGATTGTATTATACATAGGTGGTTACCATAGTAACTGACTGTATTATACATAGGTGATTATCATTCACTCATTCATCACTTTCTTCATATCATTTGTTGAACCAAATTCTTCCACAGGCTGCCCAACGAATTATGATTCCCCCTTTCAAAAGAAACTAGACCTACACAGACAAGCAGAGGATGAAGTAGATAAGATCAATGAACCAAGACATGATAGCCCCTCTGTCCACCCAATGCAATTTAAGTGGGTGAGGGGAGCATGTCCAGCCGAGAGGGTGGAACTTCGTGCGTATGGACCAATGCTAGGAATCCCACCTAAAAACATTTGCAGCACGCGCGCTTTCAACCAATACATTTNAACAACTACCACAAAAGCCGGGCCGTGGACAGGTTTCTGGATCCCGTCCCCTGTCAGCTTTAGGGTTAGATTTACTAAAGATGACAACCAATCAGATTCTAGTCGACAGTCTCAATAATATCATAGTAAAGTGACACCTAAAATCTGATTATGAGCAACATCCCCACATTTCCATACCCACAGTTCAGAACCAAATATTTTACCTCTGTCAACTTTCCCGTCAAGGCAGCAGTGTATTCACGAATGAACCATTGGGATAATGAATAAGAGAGGATTTCTTTATCAGACACCTTTACACACATCCCACCATTATNGTGAAGATTTCATGCTGAACATGATCTAAAACACCAGGACGAAAACCTCAAAGNAATAGTGAGAGAGGCCGTGGAGACACAGACATCTCCGTCCCAGCTCCTCGTAGCCTTTTCATTATAGAAGTAAACATGACAGCTTCTAACCTCTTGTTCTGCCTCACAGCTCTGTCACCTTTCATCCAGGAGATTGTTGGTTTAGGAGAGGCTTGCGGATTGCATTCCATAAAGACTTCCTTGCCCTTGGTGATGATTATTGTTTTTTGCCTTTGGTTGAGCTCAAATGAGGGAGCCGACGCTGTTAGGAAAAGTACATATGGAAATAACAATCAGAGATCTGCATCGCAGTGAATGCCTGGCTGCTGCAGCGCTCATTTGTTACTGTGCCTCCGTAGCGTGCTGATGCAAGGACATCCCTGCGTTCAAAGCAGTATACAAAACAGTGTTTATATAGTGTGTACTTAGATTTGGAATCAAACAGTTATTTCTGAAGTCATCTTTTGTGGCGGTAAATTATATTAAACATAGAACAACTGTAATGTGCTATTCAGAGTAGACGGAAAAGATTATGATACAAATTGTCNGATTGCTGAACATGGCGCTACTTGTGCCTGCTTACAGATGTGACACTTTCTAAAATACCGCCATGTCCTGTTATGCATGGCTCGCCCACATGTAGATTTCATGGATATATCTATAGGCTGCACTAATGTGTATCAGCACACAGGTTGTCCTGCCAGTGACAATGGTTGTCTTCTACATTGATACGCCACCTAGCTGTTACTGCTGGAACTGCAACTTTTCAGAGTTACTGACAGCATGGGGGGAAAGAATACCAGCATGCTTTCAATATATATCCAGAGCCGTGGCAGTATTTTAGAAGCGTTATAAAGGGTCACATCTGTATGTGCACACTTTACTAGTTAGTGATGAGTACTTAATCACAACGGTCAAGAGATGTTAATAATAGTTTCCAAGTGGCAGGCAGGTTAAAGCACAAGGAGGAGAGGTGGGGGGCATTTAGAGGAAACAATGTCAAAAGCTCTGTTCCGACGAACAGCCCCCATTTTAAATNCGGGCAGATTGGAAATCTTACTTTAAGGTCATGGGAACTAGGAGCAAGGGGTAACTCCAAATGCAGCACCAGAGTGTCCCTANTTAGTGAAAATGAACAGCGTGTCCAATGGTCTCCATTGTTATTAAGGCCTATAGCACTGCAGCTAATTATATCAGGGTGATGAAGG